>PISX010004181.1:0-125472 GCA_004024625.1 Mellivora capensis | reverse complement strand
AGCCCTGGTGATTGCCCAGGTACCAAGCCCAGAGAATCCCTGAGCAGCTGGCCACAAGGCACTCACTCAGTTTTAAAAAAAGAAAAAGAAAAAAGCTTTAAAAAAATAACAATAACTAAAACCCTCATCCAACTCTGAATTAATATATAAGTGAATCAATAAGAATGGAGTGCTTTCAAAATTTATTACTTAATGTCTAGGTTATACTCTAGATTTGTCCAGCTTCACAGGGGTGACTGGTCCTCAGGTTTCTCTGAGGCATCTGTGGAGTCCTGATTGGAGGAAAATGACACAGACTAAGAACACCTGGGCAGGTGGAGAGACAGCCTCACCTCCAAGGTGCACACCTAGGAAAAGGATATAGTGGCAGCACTCGTAAAGAAAGATTGAATTTGGGAGCATATCTGGGAAAATATGGCCACTAGGAAGCAGAATGTAAGCTCTGATTTCAGTGGTCTGTTAAATGGTCTCCTGACTGTTTCTCTCCCTCTGCCTCCCCTAGAGCTAAAGAAGCCACTTACTTCTACAGAGTGATTTTAAGGGCTGTAAAAGCCCTCTTGTATTTTAAAAATGTATATATTAAAATATTGTGTTAAATATTAATTAATAGGAGCACCTGGCTGGCTCAGTCGGTAGAGTATGTGACTTGATCTCAGGTTTGTGGTTTCAAGCCCTACATCGAGTATAAAAATTACTTGAAAATAAAATCTTTGAAAAGATTAATAATATTAAAATCAAATTAATTGAATCAATTGATGTTATTTAAAATAGCATTTAAAGAATAAAATGACATATCCATAATAAACAGCTAACCCTTGAACAGCACAGAGGTTTGGGGTGCCAGCCTCCTCCATAATCAAAAATCGGAATATAACTTTTGACTCCCCCAAAACTGGACTACTGCCATACACAAGTTACTGGGGAAACAAACTCTTTATGCAGAGAAGATTAGGGTCACACAGCATGTTAAGAGAATACTTGCAACACTTGCGCTCACTGCAATAGTACCAGTGAGTTCTACCACATTCTTAGGTAGTATAGTATGGACCACTGTTGCTTTTATGCAGCTCTGACTTCATACTGTAGCTTCACGTCTGTTTACATTTCTCCCAACTATAAATGGTGCCATGAATGGTCTGTAAGCGTTTGTATGCCTAAGTTTTGACAAATCCTAACTTTTTATAATAGATTTGTGTATATCTCATGGTGGTAAACAATAAAATAGGTTAGTATCTACGTACGTTTTATGCATTCATGACAGACCAAACTTTTCCTTAATTTTTTTCAATATTTCTAGACTACATGGTTCATCCGGTTTTTTGGTTTTTGGTGGTTTTTTTTTTTTTCAAATTATTGCAAGTCTCCAAAACTATACTTATTGAAAAAAACCTGTGTAAGTGGACCCATGCAGTTCAGACTTGGGCTGTTCAAGAGTCAACAGTGTATGTGTGTGTGTGTGTGTGTGTGTGTATATATATATATATATATATATATATATATATATATATATATATAAAGTGGCAACAGGAAATAAGAGAAGGAAGGCCTGGAAGAACTACCAATTTCCCTAGGGCCTCAGATTGTCCTGGAGATTTTGTAATCCTTCTTGATCACAAAGGAATTTATTGAGTCCAAACTCTTCTCAGCATCCAACATCCTTTATGTATTAACCTAATTTGCCCACCCACTGTCTCCATCCTTTATGTATTGGCCTAATATGCCCACCCACTGTCTCCCTCATGACTCAGCCATCCAAGTCTATGCATACCATGCTGAGTCATGGCTCCCTGCTTCAGCACGAGGCATTTCCTCTACTTCTAATGACCTTCTCCTTCCTATACCCACTCCTCTTAAAAATTCTTGGTTTGGTACCAGGACCAGCAAGACTCCTATTAACTGCAAATCTTCCCATCCCAATAGCACTTCATCAAAATGATCAGAGAACATACTCCGTATGACTTCAGTGCTTTTAAATTTATGGAAACATGTTTTGTGGTCCAACATAGGGTCTGTCTTGGTGAGTGTACCATGTACACTTGAGAACAATTTGTATTCTGCATTTGTTGAATGTAATGTTCAAGAAATATCAGTTAAGTCAGGGTGATTAATAATGTTCTTCAGATAATCTATACCTTTACTGATTTTTTTTTGTCTAGTAGTTCTGTCAGTGTCTGAGAGACAGTTATAAACATTTTCAAATATAATTGAGGAATTGGCTATTTCTCCCTTTAATTCAGTCACATTGTTTTACTTCACATAATTTTGAAAGTCTGTTATTTGCACATATACATTTATATTTGTTATATCTGTGATGATTTGACCTTCTAATCATTATGAAATTCCCTCTTCATCACTGATAATTGTTTTTTTTTTCATGAGGTGTATTTCACCTGGATATTAACATATCCACTCCAGTCTTCTTAGGTCTACCATTTCTATGTAAATCTTTTTGTGCCCATTTATTTTTTTACCTATCTGTGTCTTTGTATTTATAGTGAGTCTTTTGTAGACGGCATATATTTGGGTCTTGCCTTTCTTATCCATTCTGAAATCCTGTGCCTTTTAATTACAATGTTTCACCCTTTAACATTTAATATAATGAATAATATAATTGTATTTAGGTTTACCATTAAATTATTTGGAGGTTTGTTTTTTTTTTTTTGGTCTCCTCTAATTTTTGTCCCTCTGTTCCAAATTTCCTGCCCTCTTTTGAATTCCATTTAAATTTACCTATTGGGTTTTTTCAGCTATATTTTGCATTCTTGAAGTGATTGTTTTAGGGCTCTGCTATCCATTACCAGTCATCAGTTCACATGTAGCTATTAAGCACTTGAAGTGCAGCTCGTCCAAAATGAGCTGTGCTATAAATATAAAACATACCTTGTGTTTTGAAGACTTAGGATTAAAAAAATGTAAAATATCACATTAATAATTTCATTCCAATTACATGTTGAAATGATAATATTTTATAAATATTAGGTTGAATAAACTCTACCATCAAAATTAATTTCACCTAGTTCTTTTTAACAATTTAATGTCCCTACTGGAAATTTTTTAATTGCACATGTGACTCATGTTATATCTCTATTGGCAAGCACTACTCTAGAGATTATAATATACAGTTAAACTCTCACAACTATAGAAGTTAATACTTATTACTTCACATAAAATATAGAAACCTTGCAACTGTAAGATTCACTTACCATCACCCCATCCTTTATGCTGTAATAATCATATGTGCTACATCTAGAAATGTTAGAATCCCCATGAGACAATGTTATCAGTTTTGCTTTGAAGAGTTATATGAATTTTAAAGAAGTTCAGAGTCTCTTATATGCATCCAGATATTTATTATTTCTGTTGCTCTTCATTCCTTCATTCCCCTTTTGGGATCTCTCTTGCCCAGAATTCCCAGCTCACTTTCCAGGGGATGTGGTTGCCACAAACCCTCTGCTTCTTCAATGCAGTGATACTTTCTGTTGGAGTTGTTGCTGCCCTATAAAGTACCAATTGCAGTCTGCTCTTAGGTGAAAAGCCACCAAAAAAAAAAAAAAACAAACCCTAAAAACAAAAAACAAAATCCACAAAAAACATCCCAAAATCTTTCAAGGGTTGGGGGACTTATGCTGTGCTATTTATTTTTTCCAACTCTTGATTCCTCTTTGAAATTATCCCGTTTTTTATACTCCCTACAGACCATGGATAGTTTCCCTTACTTCTCTCCCTACCCCCTCCAATCCATGGCCCCCACCCTCACCCCCTAGAGCTCCTTCTTAAACGCAAGTGGTTCTTCTTCAGAGGGTGGGGTTTTCCCAACAATATTATATGATATTCCCAAAGGCAGAGAGTGAGCTAGTCAGCAATCTATCAAACTTAATTTAGGATACTTGAGGATGCCTCAATTAAGTGTGATATTGGAGAATAACAATGTAGCAAAGGAAGATTTGAAACTGGAAATCATATACTAGTGCCCCTACAGTTCACCTTTGGATTCCTTTGGAATTCCCTGCTGGCCCTTTGTCTCCTTTGCCTCATCATATCGCTATGTTGTCAAAGCCAGATTCTCTCTTTTCTCCAGACACCCTGTCTCTGGGACAAGAATGATTGAGTACAGTATACAGTTGTTAAAATAGAGAGATCCTTCTGTACAGAGTTGGTAAATGGGCTAATAAACAACCAAATAGTTACTGCCCTGAGCTCCCCCTGAAGCCCTTCCACCCCCTCCATCCTTCCCCAAGAAGCCCCTGGGCCCCACTATTATCCAGCAACTGAAGACTTACACAGAGTCCTCCATGGAAGCCTCTGGAACCCTGCTCGAGAGCTGTGGCCTGTGAATCCATACTATTTAGTAGGTGCCCTGTTTTATCAGTTGTTGAATACTTAAATACCACCCTGCACGCTACCAAGGAAAATAGGAGTTGCCTCTTATCCACAGGTAGACCTTCCAAGCCCCTTGGTGATGCCTAAAATTGCAAATAGTTCTGAAGCTTCGATAATCTATGTTTTTTCCTATACATATACCTGTGATAAAGTTTATTTTATAAATTAGACACAGTAAGGGATTAATAATAGTAACTAATAATGAAATAGAACAGTTATAACAACATACTGTATCGAAGTTATGTGAACGTGGTCTCTCTCTCTCAAAATATCTTATTGTACTGTGCTCACCCTTCTTCTTGCAGGGATGGAAAATGATAAAACGCCTGCACAATAAGAGGATGAGGGAAATGGTGTAGGCATTGTGACATAGCGTTAGGCTAACACTGACCTTCTGATGATATGTCAGGAGGATTATTGCTTCCTGTCCACAGCTGACCATGGGTAACTGAAACCAAGGAAAGCAAAATAATGAGTGATCATGAGCCTTACATCTACATGAATAGAAACATCTCCAAAAGGGTTCTTCCAGGAAAATAGACAAGGCTTTCCCCAAAGACACATTGGTGCCTCTATTCCATATGGTAGAAACTGATGCTTAAAAAAAAAAAAAATTCTGCTGTGCTTGCCTAGTTACTTGTTATCATTTTGTACTTGTCCAGTCTTGTGTGTCTCACATAACTTACATATTGTATAGCTCCATCCTTCCCAGCACGGTGCTGCCCACACAGCAGTAGGTGTGTGATAACTGCTTGCTGAACAAAATTTTTAAAATTTGTCCCAGAAAAGTCCATCATGGGAACACTTACCACCTAAGTCAAATGCATTTGAAGACTAAACTGATGGTGGGTTGGAAATCTGTTTCACAAGGTAAGGCTGCATCTGTCATTGCTTGCAAGAAAGAATGAGGAAGGACAGATGGGCTGTAGTTTGTAAACAAATATGAATATGAATATAACAATTTGAGCTTAATGAGGAAGACAAAGTCCCTGGCAAAGGGATAGATTTCTGTTTCCTACCTACTTGGTTTGCTCCTTCCACATGGAAAGGAATAAGGACAAACACAATAGAAAGGTTATAGAATTTTTAAACATACTTTCCTATAATTAAATTGAAGGGACTTTCAAGGGGGATCAAAGCCAAGTTTTACCCTTCAGGGTGAACTCAGCAGTGTGACTTAAGAGAGACACATACACATACATAAACACATCCCCCAAGAAAACTATGAAACACCTAAATATCTAAATGCCCATCAGTCGAAGAATGGCATAAGTTTTGTATATCTTTAGTATGGGAGATTATGAGAGAGAGTCAATTATCGTATGGTTTCACTTACTTGTGGAGCGTAAAGAATAACACAGAGGACATTGGGAAATGGAGAAGAGAAGTGAGTTGGGGGAAATTGGAGGGGAAGACAAACCATGAGAGACTGTGGACTCTGAGAAACAAACTGAGGTTTTTGGGGTGGGGTGGGGGTGGGGTTGAGCCTGGTGGTGGGTATTAAGGAGGGCATGTATTGCATGGAGCACTGGGTGTGGTGCATAAACAATGAATTTTGGAACACTGAAAAAAATAAAATTAAATAAATTTTTAAAAAATGATGTAAATTTATGTGTGTAGCAATCTGGAAGGAGGTCCATTAGTTACTGCTAGGTGAACAAAGCAAACTGCCCAATAATAAAGCATAAAACATGCTTTGATGCAAGTTCTCCTAGAGTGGTATGCTGGAAGTGACTTATACTGGCTCACAGGAGGCAATTATTACATTTTCAGGAATTTGACAGGCTGGTTGTTAAGCAGTAGATAGTTTAAAGTCAGTTACAATGACTGTATTTGCCCCAAAGAAATCTACATCTTATAAATAAGGGCTCTCCCCACCCCCACTACCACCCCCACTGCTGCGCCTCCTTAGAGAGCTGGTTTATCAGCATACCACTGCTCAAAAATGTGCAGTCTGGAATAATATATACCAAACCATGAATTGTTGAATTTATGCATACTGATTTTATAATCTTTTTTTTTAAAGATTTTATTTATTTATTTGACATAGAGAGAGACAGGGAGTGAGGAAACACAAGCAGGGGGAGTGGGAGAGGAAGAAGCAGGCTTCCCATCGAGCAGGGAGCCTGATGCGGGGCTCAATCCTATGACCTGAGCCGAAAGCAAACGCTTAACAACTGAGCCACCCAGGAGCCCCTGATTTTATAATCTTAAAAATGAAAAAAAAAAAAAAAAAAAAAAAAAAAAAGAATAGTCTCACAAAAAAATGAATGCTACCATGCTGTAATTAAATCCATTGAAAAGTCCAAGTATAACATCTTCTGATAACTATGCTCAGTATTTTGAAAAATTCTAAAACAATTTAATCAATGATATTTTAAGGGTTATGCATGTATTTGCAAACTTAATATATTTCAAGTCTGTTTAATACTAAAGCTGCTCATAGCCACCTTAAAGATTCAGACTACTTTATACAGGTTTAAAAACTGGTTCAAATATTGGGGCGCCTGGGTGGGTCAATTGGTTAGGCATCCAGCTCTCAGTTTCGGCTCAGGTCATGATCTCAGGGTCCTGAGATTGAGCTTGCGTTCAGTTCTGCACTGGGTATGGAGTCTGCCTAAGATTCTCTCTCTCTTCCTCCCTCTGCCCCTCCCCTGATCACTTGCGCTCACTCTCTCTCTCTAAAAACAAACACATGAACAAAAACTGGCTCAAATATTTATAACACTGATAATAGAAAATGGTTCTATTATATATAGAACCATATATATATAGAATCCATATAAATATATCCTTATGAGGATATGTCTCTATGAATACGTTCCTATACTTGGATTTAATGTCAAAGAAAGACTGTATCAGTCATACTCCCATCAACAATGTATGGAGAGTGCCACAGCAAAATCTGATATTGTGAACACTAAAAAGTATTTTAACCATCTGATAAGCAAAATGTGTTCACCAAAAAGTAAAAAGATCTCTGTGTTTCAGTTGACAGTTCCCTGATTATAGTTTAGCTTTAAAAAAATATGTTGATCAACTATTTGTATTTTATTTTCTGTGAACAACCTAGTTTCCTAGTCACAGTCTTTGATAATTTTGAATTGAATTACCTTTTCCTTATTAATTAATTGTTGGAGCTCTTTAAACATGTCAGTTAACCTTTTGTCAAGAATGTTACAAACATCCTCCACTATCAATGCTTGTCTTTTAAACATTTGATGTTTTGTAGAAGTTGTGGGGTTTTTTGTTTGTATTCAGATGTTTCGGTCTTTTTCCCTATGGCTTCTGGATTTGGGGTTATGCTTAAGAGGGCCTCTCCTACCCTAAAATTAAAACAAACAAAAACCTACTCTGTTCTAGGTTTTGTGTGTGTGAGTGTGATCTAGCGATTTCATCCATCTGGAAGTTATTTTAGTGACTGCATAGAGTAGAAATCAGTTGAACTAATGTATCGCTTCAAGTCCTTACCCATTGATTTTTAAGTTCCATATTTATTCTGATATGTATATATATACACACATTTTATATGGATTCCTGAACTTCAGTATTTTTTTGAGGAAAACTTTAGAGTTTTAATCTTTAAGCCCTTTAATCCTTAAGCCCTTCATATGATGTTTAACTACTATTCTGTAATTGCTGTACAGCTAGATCAGAGACTATCTGGTCATTTCTGCTGTATAAAATGACTTGACATAGGGAGAGGGTGGTGGGGTTATGGACATTGGGGAGGGTATGTGCTATGGTGAGTGCTGTGAAGATGCACAGACCTGTACCCCTGGGGCTAATTATACATTATATGTTTATTAAAAAAATTAAAAAAAAATTAGTAAAATGACTTGGCAGTAGAGCTACAGGGAGGTCACATTTGATAATATAAATCTTTCTAGAATTGTCTTCAGTGCTTGATGCTGAAGTAAACTCAATAAAATGTGCATTTAGTTTAATGTAAGTCTTTAAATCCCCTTTGAAGCTTAATCTACACTATGTTGTTTAAAAACTATTATGGAAAAGAACGGTTTCTCAATGTAGCATTTCAAAGTCCAAAGAGCCGTTAAAATAAAACCATGCTTTTTTTTTTTTTTTAGCAATATCTTGCCTGTGACAGTGTGTTTGCCAACATGGCCCCCAAAAAGAAGACTGTCAAAAAGAGCAAAGGAGATATTAATGAGATGACCATAATCGTAGAAGATAGCCCTCTGAACAAACTGAACACTTTGAATGGGCTCCTAGAAGGAGGCAATGGTTTTAGCTGCCTTTCTTCTGAATTAACAGATGCTTCTTATGGCCCCAACCTCTTGGAAGGCTTAAGTAAAATGAGGCAGGAGAACTTCCTTTGTGACCTAGTCATTGGCACCAAAACGAAGTCCTTTGATGTTCACAAGTCAGTGATGGCTTCGTGCAGTGAATACTTCTACAACATCCTAAAAAAAGACCCATCTACCCAAAGGATAGATCTCAACGATATCTCACCACTGGGCCTGGCTACTGTCATTGCATATGCCTACACCGGAAAGCTGACGCTCTCTTTGTATACTATAGGAAGCATTATTTCTGCTGCTGTCTATCTTCAGATCCATACCCTTGTAAAGATGTGCAGTGATTTTCTGATACGAGAGATGAGTGTTGAGAATTGCATGTACATTGCTAACATTGCTGAAACATACTCCCTGAAAAATGCCAAAGCAGCAGCCCAAAAATTTATCCGGGATAACTTCCTTGAATTTGCAGAATCAGATCAGTTTTTGAAACTTACATTTGAGCAAATTAATGAACTTCTCATAGATGATGACTTACAGTTGCCTTCTGAAATAGTAGCATTCCAGATTGCAATGAAATGGTTAGAATTTGACCAAAAGAGAGTGAAATATGCTGCAGATCTTCTGAGCAATATCCGCTTTGGTACCATCTCTGCACAAGACCTGGTCAATTACGTTCAGTCTGTACCAAGAATGATGCAAGATGCTGATTGTCACAAACTTCTTGTAGATGCTATGAACTACCACTTACTTCCATATCGTCAAAACACATTGCAGTCTAGGCGCACAAGAATCCGCGGGGGCTGTCGAGTCCTCGTTACTGTTGGGGGACGTCCAGGCCTTACGGAGAAGTCCCTTAGTAGAGACATCCTGTACAGAGACCCTGAAAATGGATGGAGCAAGCTTACAGAAATGCCAGCCAAGAGTTTTAACCAGTGTGTGGCTGTGATGGATGGATTTCTTTATGTGGCTGGTGGTGAAGACCAGAATGATGCAAGAAATCAAGCCAAACATGCAGTCAGCAATTTCTGCAGGTATTTGATCCTTTATTAGGAACTGAAATGGTTCAATATTGTGAGGAAGTTGCTCTGACATAGAAGTAAATGAGTCCTGCCTGTTAGCTTAGTTCATTGGCTCAGTAAATCAATAATGCCACATTACATATATACAAAAGTCCACATTACATAAAGTATATGCATATATAAAATGCACTCCAGATTTCTGAATAAGCCTATTAAATGAGCTGGGAAAATGTGGTTATTCGGATTTTACACATGAGAAATCTGATACCCAGACAAGTTATACCACAAGTGAGTGGTAATTCATATTCTCTCATTTATAGTAAGGTTCCCTTCACAGTACACTGTTTTTCTGAAAACAAACTGGGTACAAATTTAGTTTTTAACACTAAGTAATAAGGAAGGTCAAAATAATACAGAATTTCTTTTCTTTTTTTTTTAAGATTTTATTTATTTATTTGACAGACATAGATCACAAGTAGGCAGAGAGGGAGGCAGAAAGAGAGGGGGGGAAGCAGGCTCCCCGCGGAGCAGAGAGCCCAATGCAGGGCTTGATCCCAGGACTCTGGGATCATGACCTGAGCCGAAGGCAGAGGCTTTAACCCACTGAGCCACCCAGACACCCCCAGAATTTCTTTTAAATGACTGTTACTGATGATTGTCAGATTCATAATTGGCAAATACAATGAGATCATTTAAAAATGTGGCAGGTCATTAATTCTTAATAGTTTTTGAAGACTGAATACTATAAAAACTGTCAATTTCTTTCATGCACGTAGAAACAATAAGGGTATAATATATCCTTCAGAAAATGGAATTCGAATGCCATGTTGCCTGTGTGTATTTATAATAAAAACACTTTCATATATATGAAATGTCAGGAAGTCATGCTTATATTGTGGTAGAAGTACAAAGTCAAACATAACTGATGAGCAAGATCTGAAATTTATAAAGTATATCATGAAAATATCCTTTATTATTTTATGTCTGTGTGTCATTTAAATGAATCCAAACAGTTAACTGGTTTTTAATTTATATCTATAGTTAAGCTTTGATTTGGGAGTTAAGTGGGACAAAAATGAAGGAACATCAAACTAATGCAGGGAGGTCTGCGTTTACAATGCTTTGGGACTATGTAAACAGTTTAAAACAGGTTTTCTAGGACTGCTTATTTTCCTCCTGCTGATAACTCTGTTAAATACTCAGCTGGCTTTGCAGTATTGATTTCAGTACTTATGGTATAATAACTGTAATATAGAACACTGAAAAAACAGGTCTCTAAACTGAAAAATCTTACCTACGGATGAGTGCTAGAAAATAGAAAAATATCGAAAGTTAAGCCTCTGGTGATGCTTTTAGACATGAGTTCCATTGATCTCATTCTAAGCAGATAGAAGACTTGGTTGAGTGATGTAGCTTTACTGTTCCAGTGGCCAGGTGTCTGCCAGACCTGGAGAAGTCCAGTTAGCCAACTCCTATCTAATTCGCCAGTAAAAATGAGCCGGGGATGGCTGGTGTCTGAAGATGTGTGGAACTGACTTAAATGTGGCAGTGTTCCCTTTCTGATTGCCACAGATACCCAGCTTCCACCTGCCTCCCCCACAAGCCCGTCTCATAAACAACCCCCTCCTGCCGTGATGTGGGGGCATGGAAGAAGAGGGACTGATGCGTGGCGTCTGTGGGGACTTCTCCAAGGGGCCCGATAAAGACAGTGGTTTTACAAACGGGAGGGGGGGGGTGTCGCAAACTGGTCTTAATCAAGTGTCACCCTTCACTGAGAAACAAACCCCAGCCTCCAGGTGAGGAAATGCGTTCTGTGCCTAGCGTAGCCTCCCTGCCTGAAGAGTGTCACAGTGGCCACGCTGTGGTTTGTGGAGTCACGTGGGTTCCTGGCTGCCGCCAACCTGGCTGTCACACTTGCTCTGCCATTTTCAGATACGATCCCCGCTTCAACACCTGGATCCACCTGGCCAACATGACCCAGAAGCGCACGCACTTCAGCCTGAGCGTGTTCAACGGGCTCCTGTACGCCGTGGGCGGCCGCAATCCCGAAGGCAGCCTGGCCTCGCTCGAGTGCTACGTGCCCTCCACCAATCAGTGGCAGCCCAAGACGCCCCTGGAGGTGGCGCGCTGCTGCCACGCCAGCGCGGTCGCCGACGGCCGCGTGCTGGTGACCGGCGGCTACATCGGCAGCGCGTACTCGCGCTCCGTGTGCGCGTACGACCCGACCGGCGACTCGTGGCAGGAGCTGCCGGGCCTCAACACGCCTCGAGGCTGGCACTGCGCGGTCACGCTGGCCGACCGGGTGTACGTGATGGGGGGCAGCCAGCTGGGGCCGCGCGGGGAGCGCGTGGACGTGCTGACCGTGGAGTGCTACAGCCCGGCCAGCGGCCAGTGGAGCTACGCGGCGCCGCTGCTGGTGGGCGTGAGCACGGCGGGCGCCTCGGCGCTGCACGGCCGCGCCTACCTGCTGGGGGGCTGGAACGAGGGCGAGAAGAAGTACAAGAAGTGCATCCAGTGCTTCAGCCCGGAGCTCAACGAGTGGACGGAGGACGACGAGCTGCCCGAGGCCACCGTGGGCGTGTCCTGCTGCACCCTCTCGATGCCCAACAGCGTGACCCGGGAGTCCCGAGCCAGCTCGGTGTCCTCGGTGCCAGTCAGTATCTGAACCCAGGTAGATGCGGGGACGCAGGAAGGGCAAACAGGCGTTCGTGGGTTCGCGGAAAGGAAAATATATAACGTTTACTACAGTGATTGTATCTTACGCCGTATCGAGGCGTCTGTCTTGGTAGTTTTGAATTCCTGGTATGGCGGCCGTAATCTACCTCTTTAAAAAAAAAAAAAAGAAAAAAGAAAAAAAAAGAAAAATACGGGGCCCTGGCCAACAAAGAAAAGAAACCATTTATTTCAGCGGCCACTGGGTGGCAGACAGAATTCGTCGTAGGCACTCTTCCCACCGGGGCATGGGCCCTTAATGGATAGCGGTTACACCCACATTTGAGATTTTTCTTCTACCCTTTAGTACATGTACATGAAGCTTATGTGAGTAAGCAATTTCATGTACGAAAGTTGATCTTCTTCTCTCGTCTTTTTCTTTAGGAAATTAAAAGTATTCAATTATAGCTTTTATTTTAAAATGGAAGTCTATCTATATCCATAAAGATTAAATTCTACATTTAGATGCAGTTTCTTTTTCTATACGCGACTGAGTAAAGAATACTGAAAGGCGTCCCATGATAAAGTCTAAAACTTGAAACAAGGTTTGACTGGAGAGTAACAGGGATTCCTCCCTGGACTGTCACACTGATCCCTTTGGTTTATCCCTTAATTCTCCTCTTCTGTGCCTCAGTCCCCAGGGTATTTGCTATCGAAAAATACTTGCTCTCAAAGAAACTACTAGTCATTTAGTTTATAGTGTAAATTTTGTAAATTTCAGCCATTTTGTTGTCTCTCCTGGAAGTATTTGCACTTTAACTTTTGTCCCCTATTAAAGGAATTGCCAGTATCATGGGAGTCTTACTTTGACCCTAAAAAGATGCAACCTTGACCCTAATATAAGCCCCAAGAAGAACACCAGACAAAACTATGGCCGTAAGGACTATTAAAGCTTATATAGCCCGTAGGTTATACGACTGATAGCAATAATTTGATTTCCCCCATTTTTTATATGGATGAGAATGAAGGGAACATTTGGAATTCTTGGGTTTGGCAAGTAACAGGATGAATGGCTTCTCCTGTTGGTAAATGTCACCGTTTCCCATTTCATAGTAATTCTCCTGATTTCTTGATTAAAACTCTAACACATTCATTTCACATGGAAATAATAATGCCCTTCTGTTCTATATGTTTTAACTTCATCTGCTCCAAATTAGCTTTGCAAATTAAAATGTATCTACTGGATATCATTTTTCTCACGTATTTGCCAAGTTTTAGAGCAAGGGAATGATTGTAGTAAATGATATATATTTTCCTTTCTTACAATTTATCACTCTATTCTTTGGTGGTTTATTTGTTTTGGAGATGTGGCCTATCAATTATGGGTTATGTGCAATTGGGTTTTGAAAAATAAAACTATTTAAATGGTTAACCATGAGATGTATGGAAATCTAACTGGGTTTTCATTAATCCCATTTCTCCTACCCTGTGTAGCTAGGTTATTGCTAGAGTTACAATATTTATATTTAAAATATTTTATTTGAACTGTGAAAAGTGGTTCATATAGTACACTTTGTGGAACAATTTTATATCATTGCCTCTTATGAAAAGTTCAGTCTATGTGTATTTAACAGTAACACTTGGTAAAGCCTACAACACGGTAAACTAAGAACAAGGCATTATTAATGTAAAAACACTGGGCTGTTTCCTCACCCTACACAGAACATCGGAGCTTCTCCAAGTAGGGAATAGGTCTAAAGGTACCTGCTCCCTTGACTCATTCTCCGTCCATACTGGAGAATAAAGCTGTATGAGAAACAAGTTTATGGAACAAGTTAAATCATTGAGCCCCTTAAGCTATCAGCATACTAACTATAGATAATTTTTGTCCTTGCAGGATCTTTGGTAAAATAAACTTCATTTTTAATGAAGTAGCTTGGCCACAACTGACAAAACCTATGTGAGGGTGGCTATGGCATCTTTTAGTTTGGTATAAATGTATATTCTTGTACAATTGAGCAGCCTATAGTATCTTATAAATTTTGAAAGGAAGAAAGGTGATTTATTGTGGATCACAGGTCATAAGTGGGGCAAATAGGCATAATTCCTGATGTACAATAGTAGATGTGTCTCCCATTGAGATTCTAGAGGTTTTGTGAAGTGGAGGACCTAAGGCTTGGAATGAAATAGGAATCAATCAGTTGTAACATTTTATCTTGGAAGAATGAGGAGAGATTGAAATGAGAGGATTCTTCAGCCTTCAGAGCTTGGTAAGAGGTTGTCCACAGACTTGGCAGTGGCTTTCTAGACATGAGAGTGAAGACATGTTAGCGCCAGATAAATCATTTAAAATGACAATGTAATGTATTTTCCATATTGTTTATCTGAAGATTCTGAAAACACACCCGTTGAGGCTTACCAGGTTCCTGGGTGCATCGCTGTTCTATCTTCTGCTTCAACAGTTAGGTCAATAAATAAAGACAGTATGAATTTAGAATCCTGGGATTTCTGGCATAGCAAATTGGTAGGGAGCATGGAACATAAAGGTGGGTGAAGTTGTTCTATCCTGGAATATCTCTCACGGACAACTGAAAGACATGGAGGTCTAGAGAATCAAAATAACGTGTGTCCCGTTTCACGTGCTGGAGCCATTGCTCCTAGAAAATGTGACAGTTTGTCCATGTTTCCCAGCTGGAAAACAACGTCATTTCTAAATTGTTTTGAGCTTACATTTAGTTACACTTCCAGCCTCAGGATCCAACTCCGGACCTCCTTTTATTTTTCTGAAAAAAAAAAAAAAAAAAAAAAAAAGGACATATAATTTTTGTAATGTGTATTATTTTTGTAATCGCCAAGTCCTGCGATTAAATAAAAGCATCAATTCAGTCCATCAGAGCAGGAGCAAGTTCCTCAGCTGCTGAAGGGATAAGCTGTCTTTTTCAGAATGGGCCAGATTCCTGATGTGCTAGTCTTGAGGAAGCAAGACTTTAATGTAGTCTGTCCGCTTTGAGTTAGACTCTTGGTGCTTCGCTGTCGTCCCTGATGCCCTAGTTGCTTTAAGTGGCTTTGAATGAGTTTCCTGTTTACTTCTTCTGGTGTAAGACTGGTTAAGTATAGAAAGTCGGTGATGGTGCAGATTAATATAATTCTAATCAGTGATTCGACGGTAGTGGGGTTTTAGGAGCGAAGAGGTATAACTGGGGAAAGAAGGAAGTGAGAATGTACTAAATGGTTCCGATTTAAGCCAGAGCAGCAATTATAGTAAATATATTTTACAAACATGCATGTAACTAGAGGCTTCCCAGGAAATACCTGAGTGTTAAAAGGCCGATTTTTTGGGGGGTTGTCTTGGCCAAATATCTTCAGAAATAGATCCAAGATACTAGACAAACTGGAATCACTTCATTTTTCCCCCCAAGTTACAAAGAAACATGTTTGTGTAATCTTCTTTGAAGGACTCTTCTGCATTCTCTTCTGAACGAATGTTCTCTGAATGAGCTCCGTCGCCATCCGAGCCACTGATGAATATGGTCTCTAGCACAAGTCAGCATTACAAGGGATTATTTTTCAGTATGTCTCTTCATACCAGTAAAAACTACAGCATAATTACTTCAACACTCCTCCGTGGTAATTATAAGAACTAAAGATTCTAAAATATTAAAGATTTACCCTCCAGCACATTCAGAGGGTAAAGACCACCTAAATTTCCCTCCCAGAGAATTTGGGATAAAAATACTTGTCTTGGACACTCCTTTTAAAAACAAACAAACAAACAAAAAGCCTTTGTATTTATTCAGCAAATTCTGGTGAACAAAACAAATTCTTTCTTTAAAACATTCTGGTATTATATAAGGAACAACAAACTAAAATGTATGTGTATCTGTATCCTCCTCACTATCAATAAAGCTGTATTCAGTGAGAGCTTAGTCAATGATCAGATGTGGGTACTTTTGAAGTGTCCTTTGTGTGATGATTGGGGTGCTTGGTTTTCTCCTCTAGTCAGTTTTCATGATGATTCACCTCAGCAAAACACAACAACAACAAAAGAGATGACAAATAATTGAAGGGCTGTTCCAATAGCTTGCAGACTAGTAAAAGAAAAATGTGTAAAACGTCTGTAGTGACTTGCTTGTGGCTCAGAAAAAAGCCTATGTTTGGTCTCTCTCAGCCCTGACCATTTAGAAATCACAGATAAAGTGTGGTGGTTTCTAGCCTTATTCCCGCCCTGACCACGGCCAACCGGGCATGGACTCCGGTTCGTCGTCACTTGCGATGAAGCTACATTTTTGGAAATGAAATTGTGTTGCTGTCCCGGCAAACTCTCACCGCCTTACTCTTCCACCTCGCCTTCCAAGTGAGCAAAGGAAGCGTAACCCACATAAGATGCTCAATCTTTGATCTGATCTAGCAGTTAAAGAATAACACTCAGTTGAGGTGGTCATTTCCAGAAAATTCGAAATGGCAGCAATTACTTTTTCTTAAACTTCTCCAAGCTCTGTAATCATGAAAAGAGACTAGAAGACCCCCACACAGAAACAAGCTGGTGCCACATTCCCAGTTTTGAGCCTCCCTGCAGGAGCCCCAGAGTTTCCTTGAGTTCTCTTTGAACTCCCACATCTAGAACTCCAAGCTTCCCCACAGGTCTGTACCCCCTCCCACGTTCACATACCAGTCTGTCCAGGTCACAGCACATGTGAAATTATTTAATGACACAAAGGACGTCTAAGGCACTCCAGGATGTAGCAAAGGAATAACCATTTTGCACCTACTATGTTTGGCAAATTTGATAGAAAGACTAGAGACAAAAAGATATCCAAACCCACATCTACGCTTTTTCCTCATCTGGGTGATAAAGAAGTGCATTAGGAAGTCCACTTCAGGAAAGGGGACAGGTTTTGAGGGAGAGAGGAAATCCAACCCGTGCCCTCTAGAAATACTCTGCTCAGCCCCTCTTGTTTTCCTTTCCAGCCACATTCACAAGTTGGGCTATGAACATAGGTGTGTGATGAATTATTCCTTAGCCAATGCCAATCTTCCACCCAGTTTCAGGCCAGACTTGCTCCTTAGAGAGTGGTGAGGAAGGGAGGCACTTTTCCCTAACCTTTGGACAAATGCAGTAGCTTCTGGTTAGCCAGCCAAAGATCCTATATTGCTTCTTTTCTTATCTCTTTCAGAGAAGCACCTTTAAAAGTCAGCCTGACTCATCTTGGAGAAATAACCATTCAGATTTTGCCTCAATATTCAGTCATAACTATAGAAGCAATGTTCAAGAAAGACCTTTTTTCTTTTTTTTTAAGATTTTATTCATTTATTTGTTAGAGAGAGAAAGCACAAGCAGGGGCAGCTGTAGGCAGAGGGAGAAGCAGGTTCCCTGCTGATCAGGGAGCCCAATAAGGGGCTCACTCCCAGGACCTTGGGATCATGACCTGAACTACAGACAGACACGTAACTAACTGAACCACTCAAGCATCACCAAAAACGGCTTTGAAAATGACTATTTCTCTCACTCAGATGGGGTGATATGTCAAAATGGAAGAAACAAGACCATAATTTCATAACAAACATGTCTCTGTACCCCATCCCACCATCACAACCTGTACCCACAAGAGGGAAGTGCCCCATGATATGAATGGAGGACTTGTGTCTTTGTATCTGGCTGGTTTTGCTTTGTGCTCACATTTAGGTTATCCCCATAGGCTCTCCATTCAGAAATTCTTTTTCCGTCTTGGAGACATCACTACCATCAACTAGAGGGGGAAACTGAGCAGGATCCATTTTTGGCGAGCTAGGTATGAAGCAACTTAGGTCAATTCTGCCTGCATCACTACACCACTACATCACAGAACTAGGCTTCTGGCCATACCTAGAAACAAGGGACCTGGAGAAGAAGGCTTCAAGGGAGCCCAAGAGGAAGAAGAAAGGATTTCATATAGCATCATCTCTGCACATTGAATGATTACATTTTGGAAACCACTGCTCCCAGCTTCCTTCCTGGTTGCCCACGGAGCAAAGAGCTTCCCAGGCCAACTGCCTCCCCTCGGTCTCTGGATCCACGTTCTCCTCTTTCCTTTTCCTGGCTCATAAGACTTGCACTGAAGTCCTCTAGTGTGTCTTGCCTTTCTTTCCCCTTCTGAAGGCCAAGCCCAAACAACTCTTGCGCCCTTTTCTCATTTCAGGGCCCTCACAGGTCTACACATGCATTAAATGTATTCAGTAAGCTTTGACTGTCGGTATAAATCTGGTTCCCACAAACCATCAAGGAAATCTGTCCAATATCAGAATCACCCCCTCCTCCCTCCTTGGGTCTCCCTGTCCCTCTACTTCTAGAATACTCTAAACTCTTCTTGATTTTTACCTCTTCTGAAACATTGACTATAAAGCATATATCTGTGACTAAATTCCTCTCACTCTAGCCATACAAGGTGATTCCCAATGCAGGATGGTTTAGAAAACAGACACGTGATGTAGTCAAAAAGAGGAAATGCGAGGATCTACTCTTAATCACCATAAGAAGAGAGGATTCCTCCAGAGAAAGAGAAGGAAAAGGAGATGACTGTCATCTGACTCCCAGGTCTTCTTCCCTAACCTTTTTTTTTTCCTTCCCTAACCTTTATGTAGTCTTTCCATTTGTTTCAGAGTTCCAAGTTGAGAAGTGTCTTATTCTATCACAATTTTGCATATAGGTACAGGGGAAATTCTGTATGCGAAAAGAATGCTTTCCTTGTGTAGCAAATGTTCCCTGAACATCACCATGTAGCAAGCACACTGTTGGAATACCGTCATGAAAAGGCGCTATGTTTCCCCAGGGCAGGTGAAGAACCAGAACTCCCCGGGGAGACCGCTGCCTAAAGCACACTCACATTCAGGCAGAGCCAACCCCATGAAGTGCAGTTGCATTCACAGGCATTTACTTCTCACCAAGCTCTGTGCTCTCTAGGTCCAGTGAGGAAGAGAAAGACAAGCCCTACTTAGAGCCTGCCCTCCAGGAGCCTAGTGGTGAAAGTTTTTCTCATTGACTCCATTTGGAGTTTATTCTTTTGTTTTCCAACCCCATACTTCAGATCCTGCTCTTCCTCTGCCCTGCTCTGTGCTCTAGGAGGCTGACCCCCCAGGGACTCCACCCTCCAGACTTGGACCCTAAGTTCCATAGGTTGTACTGACCCAACGGAGAAGGTAGAGGGCTGAAGAAAGTGCTTGAGACATTTCTTTCTGTTCTAGGCTTCAGCACTACCCTGTGACCAAGCCAGGGAGGCAGGCCCGGCCAGCAGGAGCTGTAGTTGGAGAGTTACTGGCTTGGTACATACAACCTCACCACGTCACACCTGCCACTCCGGGTATTTTCTTGCTGCTGTCTGTGTTCTGCCATCCCTTTCAGAATCCGCTCTTTGAAAGTGAGAACCTTGTCTGTCTTGGTTCCTGATGTACCTCGGGTGTCTAGAACAGCTGCTGGGGTACAGGAGGGGATCAGTATTTTTCGTTGAGTGAATGAATGAATGAATGAATGAAGTGATGAAACCGTCATGACTCACTGCTTGCTAGATTCCTATTCCAATATTATTCATTTATTTAATCAATAAATATTTATTGCGCATCCACTCTATTCAAAGCCGTTTCCCTTACCGCAGGAAGAGGTAAGCACAAATCACACAACCATGGTAACCGGGTCTTCTCTAGACCAGCGGAAGCCAAAAGTTACATCGCCAAGAAAGAGTACAGGTGGGAGGAATTATCCAACCAAACCTTGACCGTACATTTCTGTTTCTAAAAAAATCTATTAGAAGATTGAAAACATTTCTAGAGTTATTATTAATATTATTATTAAATTTTTAAAAATCCCTTGTTTTCTCTCTCTAATTGCCAAATCTTCAAAAGCAGTGTGGGACTTGTTGCAGCATTTAGTGTTTCTTTTGTAATATTTGGTGCCAATATTTAACCTGTTTATTCAGTATGTTTAGTTATATACATATATACACACATTTGATAGAATATATAGATATAGATATTGGTATTTATGTGTATATTTGTATTTATATACATTCCATCAAATGATGTGTACCTATATGTGTATGTCATATATATATTTAGTAAGCACTAAATAAACACCAGCTAAATGCCAAAACTAGTCCTATTACAAATATATAATTTGTGTGTGAATATATATAGTTATGCTGTTATAGACTGAATATGTCCTCTAAAATTTATATGTTGAAACCATATGTGATGACTTGTAGTATATTGTTATAGACCGAATGTGTCCCCTAAAGTTTATATGTTGACACCACATGTGGTGACATTTGGAGGTGGGGCCTTGGGGAGGTGGTGGGGTCGTGAGGGTGGAGCCCCACGATGGGATCGGTGTCCCTCCAAGAAGAGGAGGAGAGTTCGCTCTCCCCCACGCCACGGGAGGATCCAGGAGAGAAGATGGCCATCCGTAAATCAGGAAGAGGGCCTTCCGCCAGAATCCAGCCACACTGGGGTCCTTATTTCAGACTTGGCAGCCTCCAGAACTGTGAGATATGTAAGCCCCCTGGTCTTTGGTATTTTGTCACAGCAGCGTCAGCCCACTTCGACTAAGAGGTCGAGAGAGGGAGATAGATAGGGACAGAGCCATAGACATATCTATATTTATATCTTACCTCATTGCTACATCCATGTTGTGAGATTTATAGCTCTTCTCACTCCATCTCCTGCTTACATGAGAGCCAAATGAGTTGACAGGTAATGTTCATCTCTTTAACTCTTTAAATACCTTTTTTTTTTTTTTTTTAAGATTTTGTTTATTTAGGGGCATCTGAGTGGCTCCATGGGTTAAGCCTCTGCCTTCGGCTCAGGTCATGATCTCAGGGTCCTGAATCAAGCCCTGCATCAGGCTCTCTGCTCAGCGGGGAGCCTGCTTCCCCCTCTCTCTCTGCCTGCCTCTCTGTCTACTTGTGACCTCTCTCTTTGTCAAATAAATAAAATCTTAAAAAAAAGGAAAAAGATTTTGTTTATTTATTTGAGAGAGAGTGAGCAAGAGAGAGCATGAGCAGAGGGGAGGGGCAGAGGCAGGGGGAGAAGCAGAATCTCCGCTGAGCAGGGAGCCTGACTCTGGGCTCAATCCCAGGACCCTGGGATCATGAACTGAGCCGAAGACAGACGCTTAATGGACTGAGCCCCCCGGGGTTCCCCATTTCTTTAAATACTTATTGAGGGTGGCCATGTTCTTGGCCACATGGAGGAACCTGAAAAGTTTGGAGCCTTTAACCCATTAACACCCAGAGGACTTCTTCCAATTCAGGAATAAGAGCTAGAAGGAGGGACTCAGCAGGGCACTCGCAGCCCAAACCCTGGCCCCTTTCAGAAACCCCAGACCCACCTCCATCTGTGGTTCTCCCATTTCTTTCAAAGTTAAAGATACTGAGGACAAGGGAGAGTTCTGGGTGATAGTTAGGCTCTGGGCCTGAGGCGACCAGAGACACCAGGAGAATGAGATGTTGTATTACAAAGATAAAAAGTGGCAAATGCAGGGGTGCATGGGTGGCTCAGTCGGTTAAGCCACTGCCTTCAGCTCAGGTCATGATCCCAGGGTCCTGGGATGGACTCCCGCATCGGGCTCCTTCCTCAGCAGGGAGCCTGCTTCTCTCTCTGCCTCTGCCTGCCACTCTGCCTGCTTGTGTGCTCTGTCTCTCCCTCTCTCTGACAAATAAATAAATAATCTTAAAAAAAAAAAAGTGGCAAATGCAGCTGCAAGGGGGATCTGCCTGTTGTTCTTCAGAGACACAACACGAAGGCACACTAATGAAGGCGATGTGGTGGACCGCAGACCAGCCCCGCACACACTTGGGAGCCGCGCTCTGAGGGTGACAGGGCCACTGGAAGAGAGTCTCCCCGTGGAATGCTTGCATTGAATGGAGAAAACCGGCTGCATAAAAAATCCATGAAATATGAAGACACGTCAGCTCCCCCTTGATTTCTCCTGAATTTTCCCAGTTGAAATCCAGTTCAGCAAGTGAGTACCTTTGGTGAAGACCTCTGCCCTTGCCTCCACTGACCAAACAGAAAATAGAGAGGGAGCCTTCAGGGCCGGGAGAGCCCTGTGATCACTGTGGGCGGACCAGAGTTTTGGGCTGCAGAAGGAAACTTGAAACCAGAAGAGTGAGGCTCCGCAGGGTGGGGAGAAGCCCTTTACTGCCGGGTGTGCCACCATTAAGCCCTGACCTGCAGGGACTGGGGTCTGGAGCAGCACTGCTTTGATGCCTCCCAGGTTGGCTGCTGGGGTTTTGCTGCAGGTCTGCAGGGAGAGCTGAGAGAGGCCAGTGCTCAGGCTGGTCTTCTCTGGCTGCATCAGCCTTTTCCATCCTGCACCCCGTCCCTTTGCTGCCCCACCCCCACCCCTTGCGCCATACAAACCGTTTCTTTGTGCACTTTCTCTTTCCCTGGGCAGGGCAAAGTTAGACAGCCCAGTTGTACAAAACCTGGCTTCCCCCTCTCCCTGTCCCACTAGTGGTCTGTCCTGAATGGGTTTGGGTCAGAGGTGGAACAGTCTGCAGGGTTCTGTGCCAGTAGTGGCTAAAGGCACCAGCAACCAGAGGTGGCGCTGCGGTGCCCTTTGGAGGGGTGGAGGGCCTGCCCGCTGGCACAACAATGACCTTCCAGCAGTCCAGAGCAGCTGTGCTGGGATCAGCCAGGGCTGTCGGGAAGCTGGAGACAATGCCCAGTTCTCTCTGGGTCTCCTGGTGATTCTGGTATTTGCTTTTTATAATAAAGAGCCCGTCAGTTGGTTAAGCAGCTGCCTTCGGCTCAGGTCATGATCCCAGCGTCCTGGGATGGAGTCCCACATCGGGCTCCTTGCTCGGCAGGGAGCCTGCTTCTCCCTCTGCCTCTGTCTGCCACTCTGTCTGCCTGTGCTCGCTCGCTCTCTCCCTCTCTCTCTGACAAATAAATTATAATAAAGAGCCCGTGTACTTTAAAGAGGAGGAAAAGAGCTAGGCAAAAGCTTTTCTGTGCCGGGTGGAAGAATATGGTGAAGTCGGTGACGCCTGGACTTCTTACAAGACCCGGAAGGCCTCGAGTCACCTCTTGCCGGGGTGATTCCTCAGTGTTGCAATCATCGTGCCTGCCTTCAAGGAGAGACGCGTGGCCACTTGCAAATGAATCAAAATCCCCCCAGTCCTTCAAAACTCACATCAGAAATGTCTTAAAGGCTCTTGATTTCATCTCAGTCATGATCTCGGGGTCCTGGGCTGGAGCTCTGCATCAGAGGCTGGTGAAATCTGCAGCAGAGAAACTGGCCAAGTTAACCCCTCTCCAACCTGCTGATCTCAAAGGCAATAAATGTGTGTTGCTTTAAGGCACTCAGTTGGAAGGGTGATGTGTTCAGCAACAGAGGAAAACTAAAGTCCCTGCTGTTCAACGAGCAGCCCTGGCACAGGCCCAGGAGAATCAGGACATCCCCTGATCAGCAGGTCCCTAGGGGAAGAGCAGGGTTAAGCTGGGAGGACTCTGGAAACCTGGGTCACATGCAGGTTTGATTCAACTTTCAAAGCACCTGACCCCTGAGTGTCCACAGCCAATGGTGATATGCCTGTGTTCCCCCTCTTTAAAAGTCATTTTGATAGATCTCTTTTTAGATTAACTACTATTATTTGATTGATGCTACATTTACTGTTAGTGAGGGCTGTCAGAATGATCATTCGTAAGGTAGTGTTTTTCAGATACAGATGTTCTATCATTCTTCTGCAGGCCCTCTAGACTATACACAATGAATTGTATTTTGCTCAGAGAAAAATGTCCATTATTACTTAAATGATCATTGAACTTTGACACGACCAAATGGAGACATTCAGAGGAGTAATGACCATTTCTTTACCCTCTGAGCTGCTATTAGAAATCAGTAGACGTTGGGACGCCTGGGTGATTCAGTCACTGAAGCATCTGCCTTCGGCTCAGGTCATGATCCCAGGGCCCTGGGATCGAGTCCTGCATCGGGCACCCTGCTTAGCTGGGAACCTGACTCTCCCTCTGCCTGCCTCTCCACTCTGTTTGTGCTCTATCTCTCTGACAAATAGACTATTTTTAAAAAAGAAATCAATAAAAGTAACTTAATATTACCTCAAAATGGTTTGACTGGTTTTTAAAATAACACATACACACAACCCCAAATGGCAGCATGATCCCCAGCTAAACTTAGTAATGTTTTAATTTTAACTCATAGGTTAGAGGATTTGTCATTTTGCAACCATTTGTTTCTTATTTTTCTATTTCTTTTAAATTTTTATTTCATTTTTTATATTCCTTACTTTTTATTTTTTTTTTTAAGATTTCGTTTATTTATTTATTTGACAGAGAGAGATCACAAGTAGGCAGAGAGTCAGGCAGAAAGAGAGAGGGAAGCAAGATCCCTGCTGAGCAAAGAGCCTGACGCAGGGCTCCATCCCATGACCCTGGGATCATGACCTCCTTACTGTTTAAATGTTTCTGAATTTTAGGCAGTCAAAATACGTTTTCCTTTTAGGAAAAAAATAAAGATCCTTCTTGAGCATTTCCTATGTCTAGAAACCTGCTAAGTGCTGGAGACCCAAGATGGCTTGCCCTTGTCTTACTGTCCCCTGGGGGTGGGGGTGAGGGACCAGGAGGAGGAATCTGGAGAGGCAGACATGCACACGAATTATTGCTGTGTGACAGGATATGTGTAATTACAGGGGTAAGAATGCAGCCTTATGGGATTGCTACAAGGGTGACAGATTCTTATCCAGAAGGATCAAAGTAAAAGAGGCAAGCTTGGAGCTGAATTTTAAGATTTTGGAATTCAGTGTCACTGTGGATTACATCCTATGTTCAAAGACCTTATCAAGTCTATGTGTGCTCTAGTCTGTCTTGAATCTTGCCAAGAAATTTAGCAAGGGTTGACCCCAAAATGCCTCTTCTATCGCCTTTGGAAAGTGGTCTAAACTGAGAGTTGGAAGACTGGAGTTTTATACCTAGACCCAACATCTACTAAACAGATGGTTTGGGTCTCAGTTTTTGTAAAAATGGCAATTGATCATAACCATCCTGCTTACTTCATGGGACAATTATAAAGATTGAATTAGATCATGTATATGAAAACACCAAGTCACTCTAAAATTTATCAAGGTCACACCATTTCTATTCTGAGTTGCTGGTGACCAATGTTAATTACTACTATGTATTAAAAGAGACAGTAAACAGAGTTACAAAAATGTTTGATGCCTTAGAGTTTCATAGCACCTTTCCTCTGAAGCTTGGCAGCTTTGTTCCCTCCTTAGGCCTTCTAATATCTTGCCAGGATGAGCTGCGGCCTGTGTCATTACTCCACACTTGCAGAAGAATGAGGAAGATGAAGTAAGAGGCTCAAGATCCACAAGCAGAATCAAGACTTGAGCCCCAGGTCTCGCCTTCAGACCATTTCCTGGTATACACAGCACGCAGAGCAAGAGACAGGCATGACCGTGGTGACTTCTCACAAATTATTTCAATAGAGGGTGCCTGGGTGGCTCAGTCGTTAAGCATCTGCCTTGGGCTGGGGTCATATCTCAGGGTCCTGGGATCACAGCCCACACAGGACTCCCTGCTCAGTGGGAAGCCTGCTTCTCCCTCTCCCCCTCCCCCTGCTTGTATTCCCTCTCTTGCTCGCTCTTTCTGTCAAATAAATAAAAACTTAAAAAAAAAATTTCAACAAATAAGATTTTTTACAAATTATTTCAAGTCGCCCAGAACAGATAAAGATGTATCTATTCCGATTACAGATGCTCAGCTATAAAGTTCGTTCTCTTCAAAACTCAACCGGAATTTTAAAAATAATAATAATAAAAATGCCTTTAAATTTTAAAAGGAGAAAGCCCTACCTGACTCCCTCTCCTCTTTGTCCGCCAGGCTCCACCCATTCAAGGCACAGAAGACACTTCCCCCACCTCCACGGGAGACTTCCCAGCCCTAAGCTCGCTGCCATGCCAGCTGCTGATTCCAGCTGCTGGAAACATCCCCCTCTCTCGAAATCCCTGGGCTTAGACTAGTGGGTGAGAACCCAGGCTCCCAAGACCGTCTATCTGCGTCGGAATCCCAGCTGCTGTCTTCCTCTGGTCCCTTATCTGTCAGTGGGACATTGGTGGCAACACTAAAAAAGAACAACAAAAAGCATGGTCATTACAGGGTTATTGAAAACGTTATCAAGGAGCGTCTGCGTGGCGCAACTGGTTAAGCATCTTGACTCTTGATTTCAGTTCGGGTCATGATCTCGGGTTCATGAGAATGAGCCCCATGTCGGGCTGTTGGGCTCTGCACTGGGGGTGGAGCTCACTTAAGATTTTCTCCCCCGTCTCCCACTGCCCCTCCCTGCCCCCACCCCTGCTCCAGTGCACGTGCACACACACTCTCAAAAAAATATAATAATAGTGGTAAGGCATGTAGAGCATTAATGACACATGGCAATATCCAATAAATATTTGCTGTCCGATTCTCATCTGTTCCTTTACAGGTTTTTCATCTGCACCGAGGTAGCCAGTTCTCTGGGGATAGGAACCGATTCCAGAGCAACCCCTTGCCTAGGGCAGAAGAGAACATCCCAGCTCTGCCATTTATGAGCTCTGTGGGCTTAGCCTGTCATTTAATTTCTGTGTCTCAGCCCCTCCTCTGCAAAATGGGGAGAAGATGAAAATTAAAGGCAATAATGCATATCTATATCTTAGCCATTATTTGGTGTTTAAGAGTCTATATTAAAATTATATTAAAGAGGGCGCTTGGGTGGCTCAGTGGGTTAAAGGCTCTGCCTTCAGCTCAGGACATGACCTCAGGGTCCTGGGATCGAGTCCCGCATCGGGCTCTCTGCTCAGTGGGGAGCCTGCTTCCCCCTCTCTCTCTACCTGCCTCTCTGCCTACTTGTGATCTCTCTCTCTCTCTCTGTCAAATAAATAAATAAAATCTTTAAAAAAATATATATTTAAAGAGTTAAGGCTCTGATGTCACCATGTTTCTCAGACCATATTTTCTGACCTGTACATCTGAAATCACAGATCAAAATTAGGAGGGAAAGAGAGAGAAAAAGAGAAAATGCAAAGTGAGAATGCTCAGGGCTGGAAAGAGAGCTGTAGGCAGTCTTAGGAGATGTACTCTCCTCGAGAGACAAGGAGCCCCCAACTCTGCGATTAGAAGAGAGCCACCTCCTCCTCCCTGGTGAAGGGGAGAAGGAGGAGGAGATGGGGAAGAGCAGAGCAAGGAGGGGAGGAAGTAAGGGAACAAGTGAGATGAACAGGAGTGGTGGCAGAGGGAAAGAGGAGAAGGGAGAAGAGTCAGAGACAGGAGAGGACAAGGAGACGAGAGAGATTTATAAATAAAAAAGCCTGAACCTCATGGCCATGAGTTGGAGTTAAACAACCCCTAGAGGTGTGGACATTTCCGGAGAAGGTTGTTTGTCCTAACAACTGAAGTTCGGGTGTGGTAGATACAGTGGAATGTGTGAGATGGCCCCACAACTAAATAGTCCCACATCCTACTTAACTGTCATATTAATTCAAGTAGGTGACAAATTCAGGACTCAGGTCTATTTCCCACAATAATGCAGTGGTTTTTTTTCTTGGTTTTGATATAGGCTGACTATCTCAGCAATGCCACTAAATTTGAGGGGAGGGATGCCTGGGTGGCACCATCAGTTAAGCCTCTGCCTTCAGCTCAGGTCATGATCCCGGGATCCTGGGATCGAGTCCCATATCAGGCTCCCTGCTCAACGGCAAGCATGCTTCTCCTTCTGCCTGCCCTCCCTCTGCCTGTGTGCTCGCTCTCTCTCTCTCTGACAAGTAAATAAAATCTCTCAAAAAATTTAAAAATAAAGAATTGCAAATTCTTGGGAAAAAAATTTGAGGGGAAATTGTATGTTGTTTTATTGACAACTTTTTTGTTGTTGTTGTTTTTTAAATATTTTATTTATTTATTTGACAGAGAGAGATCACAAGTAGGCAGAGAGAGAGGAAGCAGGCTCCCTGCTGAGCAGAAAGCCCGATGCGGGACTTGATCCCAGGACCCTGAGACCAATACCTGAGCCGAAGGCAAAGGCTTAACACACTGAAGCACCCAGGTGCCCCTGTTGTTGTTGTTGTTTTAATCAGGGGAAGATTACATGCTGTTTTACTAATAACCTTATGTAGATTACTCACCACCAGGAAACTCACCTCAGAGGTAGGGCCACTCTCTCGGGGTGTAAGTCACACCACACCTTGTATCCTGCATACTTGCATTTGCACATTCGGCTGCAAGCATCTGACTACATCATTATGACTTTCCTACAGTTGGTCCTGAGCAATAAATATCACACTATGTAATTTCTACTTCTTTTCCTTTGTTTTTTTTTTCTTTATGATTAAGCTGGGGCATTACACTGACTTTTAATTATGTATAGAAGTAGGTTATGTTATCTATGAAAGTCATTTTGGGATAAAAGGGTTTTAATAAAAAAAATGGTTATGAATAGGGGGTGTTGGGACCAATGGGATTAAATCCAGGTCCTAGAAGCAACTCTGACCCCTCCATGCCCTAATCTTTTTCTCCTCCTGACCGCTTCAACATTAGGAGCCACTGGCCTGCAGGAAGTCCCTCAGGGGAGGCATTGGACTCTGGCCCTCTCTTTCCT
Source organism: Mellivora capensis (assembly GCA_004024625.1). NCBI lineage: Eukaryota > Metazoa > Chordata > Mammalia > Carnivora > Mustelidae > Mellivora > Mellivora capensis. The sequence continues at coordinate 96,541 of PISX010004181.1, read as the reverse complement.
GGGTCTCTGATACCTCGCCCCAGATGATGTGTTGTACAGAGGTAAGTAGACCTGCATTCAATCACTCACAATCACTACTATTAATTTTATTGTACAATAACATGATACAAAAATAAAGCATTTAATTTTGCAAACGTTGTGATATTTCCAGTTAGTGGGTCTAGTTCAAGAAGATATGACTGCTTAAAAATTGTGCCCATGTGGCCTAGGTCATTCAAAGGTGAAGAGACCTCTGAAACATCGTCCAATCACCAAGGCTCTAGAGCTGAAATCCAGAGGCTCCCATTCAGTCCCCTTCCTGCAAAGACGACACGGCCACCTCAGGCAAGTACACAGATCCAAAGTTTGCATTAGCTGAAAAGGACATAAAAACACCGGTTTTCAGTGAGGAACACATGACAGTGTCCACATCCAGGATGGGAATATTTCCCAGGTAGAAAAGAAACAGAGTAATGGTTAAAGAAAAGACTGCAACCGGAACACCTGGGTTCATCATCTTAGTCCTGACCCACCCCAGCCCTGTGACCTCAGGTAAGTTTTACTAATCGTTGCCATAAATTGGTTCCTTAGCTATAAAGGGAGGAGAACAATAGCACCTGCCCCTTAGAGTCCTTAAAAGAATAAAACCATTATCTGCTGTCAAGCATCTAGGGAAGTGCTTGGCACATGGGACTCACTCAAGAAATGTCAGCTCTCAGACTTCTTCTGTGTGGGAATGTTCCTTCCTGCATCACAGCCTGACTTCCTCCATGCTTCCGTGTGATTCTGCTCTGCCAGGTACGTGGCCCTCTCTATAACCATGTCATCAAGGACAGGTCACATTAAAGGGAAAGTGCTAAAGGGAAACAAAGACACCAGAGAATTCCTGTTTGACAGGCACAGCCGAAGACAAAAGGAGTTACGTGACCACGGGCCATATATTCAGAAAAGTTTGGACAATACAGTGCTTTGTTATATTTCATGAGTTCAGAGGACCCAAAGAAGCCTGTCCAGGAGAACAATAGCTGACATATCGGGTTTTTCAGTCATACTATCAGTTGCTGACAGTCTGCCAAACTGCCTTTGAGGCCAATGTGAATTCACATGGCGAAAAGAGGGAAAGTATTAAAATGATCACTTCCATTGGACTTTGAAAGTCCCAGGTTATCTGCAAGATACCTTAAAATAAAATCAGAATGTAGCCTTTGCCTATGATGACAGAATCACTAAGCTTACCCCCCACTGAGGTATCCAGGAGGACATTTAATGAACATGAGCAGTGCGGAGCGCGCTACAGAATCGATGTGAGTTATCTGACGTCGGCCCACAGTTGGCGTATTCGTTTTCTAGGACCGCCATGACAAATTACCACAAACAGCAGCTTCAAACAATAGAAGCATGTGCTTTCACAGTTCTGAAGGCTGGAAGTCCACAGTTGAGGTGCCAACAAGGTTGGCTCCTTCTGGAGGCCTCTGACAGAGAGCCTGTTCCATGCTTCTTCCCTCACTTCCGGAAGTTACCAGTCCTCCCGGATATTTCCTGGCTCGCGTTTACCTCATTTCAGTCTCTGCTTCTGTTGTCAAGTGGCCATCTTCTCCCTGCTCACTCTCCTCTGTGTGTGGGTCAGTGTCCGGATTTCCCCCTCCTCTCAAGAACACCGGTCATACTGGATAGGGATCTACCCTAATGACTTGAACTTAACTCGATTACATCTGCAAAGACCTTATTTTCAAATAAGGTGACATTCATAGGTCTCAGGGGTCAGCATTTCACTGGATCTTTTGGGAAGACAGAGTCCAACCAATAACAGGTGGTAAATCTGCTAATTGCTGAAGAGAATCTAGAGTCAACCTAGTGCTATCTTGCTGTCTGAGTGTTTTCATTCCTTGGATAAGGAGGGCAAACGTGTTTAACCTTTAGACTTGATTTTGGCCAGGATATCTCTCTTCTAGTAGTTTCTCACTCAAGTTCTCTGGTAATTTTCTGCATTTTAGGAGGAATCACATTTGCCTCATCTTTAAATCTGTTAACTCTTTACTTGGATAAGCCGCTTCAAAGAGAGTAAAATTACAAAGGCTATTTGCATGGTCACCATTGCCAGTGAAACTCAGAAAAAGAAAGAGTAGAGGCTGCCCAAGGTACGCTACTCAACTCTTACCAGTGGCTGTCTGTGTGGGAAGACTATTCACTAGATGAGAGGAAAAAATAGCAAATGGGGTCCCCTTCTTTAAAATTAAAAAACCCACCAGAATACATTCCAGCCCCTTCTGCATCTTTTAAAAGCAGGCAAAAAGTTTGGTTTAAGGCCATTAGCTTCCGAAGTTACAAATGTAAGAGAGAAGGTAAATGACAGTGTCTTATAGTTCCATGCAGATAAAATGGTTCCTCCTTCCCCTTGTCCTTTAGGGAAAGACAATTAGAGTAAGACAGTTGCTCGTGGGGAGTAGAAAGGGTATTTATCTGTCTATGTATTTCTATCCTGGTTCAGCCACGGTGGCCCACGTGCCAAACCTGACTGCTGCCTGTTTTGTGGATAAAGCTGTCCTGGGTCGCAGCATATCTGTCGGTCTTACTGTCTATTGCAGATTCCCACCACAATGGCGGACTGGAATGTTGCCAGCAAACCTAAAGTATTTACCATCTGGCCCTTAGCAGAAAAACTTTGCCAACCCTTTACTTAGATTTAGGGGATTAGAACTGAAGAATACCACGAGACTGCAAGCAAGAACGGGTTACAAGTAGTGACTTGCGGCAAATCTCTTGGCATTGCCATGTCTTTAACAAGCCTTTGGATTCAGTGGTAAAAGCTTGGCATTAGTGCCTATTGTTATGAGCCAAGTAGGATTTAAACTACCAAAACCCTGAGTAATCATAATCATCCCCATGCCAAAAGTCAGTATCATGAACAATTAGAATCCTAGACCTGATGGAAAAGAAGACTGAATTTCAGTCCAGTAGGGAATAAAAATCCTCTTCTTCTAGTTTTTGCAACTATTTCTTGGTGTTGGGATGAAATCTGGCACAGTTCCTCCCTGCTCTTGTGATTCTTGTACTTTGTTCCTTCCTTTGCCTGGATCCAGACTGTGGGAGAGTATACCCAAATAGTGCTAGAGACCCCATGCCCCTCTCAGGGTTCCCAGAGAGTACCCCACACACCAGCGCTCTATAAAAAGTCACTGCCACTTTATCCCAGGGCTGAGACTGCCCTCCAGGGCCCTGCACCCCTTCCGCAGGCCTCTTGCTTTGATCTAGGCACCCACATTCTCAGTCCAAACTGTGCCTCTCTGGCCAGCCCCTATGGATGAATGCCTCGGTCGAACTGTCTGCCTGGCTTCCCATCAGCTCATCTTTGAATCCAGGCCTGCTGCAGAAGTGCCAGACCTGATCTCTCCCTGTCTGCTCTGACCTCATCGTTTTTCCCCTAAGGGCATCACGTCCAATCCCTGCCACTAAGCCATGGGGACTTCCACGTAACATATTGGCTGGTCCCTTTTTGCTGAATCTGTTTTTCCATAACAGTTTCTGGGTTAACTTGTCTTAGAACATACCAGAACTTGAAAGGTCTGCTTATCCTTTATGCTCTAAGAGAATAAAGAAATTTGTATGTGTGTGTGTGTGTGTATACTATAATATATATTTAAATTATATACTACATGCTATATATATATATAGTATATTAGTGTATATAGTATGTATATAAATAGTGTGTGGGGGGGTGTATATCACTTAGAAGTGTGCCTGGCAATGAAAAGCATCTAATATATGTTATTTTATCAAGGTCTGAGCCAGCAATTGTAGTTTCTTCAGGGCTATGTGGTATTCAGAGAACTTTTGAACCAAGCATTTATTTCTAAGAACAGTAGTGGATGCTGGAACTCTGGTCTTCTCCAGTATCTCTTTTTACTGTTTCTCAATTCCTATTTTCAGGTGGAAAAGAAAGGCTTGGAAAATTTGCCTTTGAAGAAGGGAAGACTGCCTGAATTTATTTTTCTTATTTTATTTTTAAGCCACTGAAACTCAGTATGGCCAATAGATAGGTGATCCTTAAACCCTCACCAGCTTTGTCTAAAACAAGCATTTTTTTTTTCATCTTCCTAACAGAATGTCTTTTATGCTTTCATGTGCAGCAAGAAAATACTAGCCCGGAAGGAACCACTAAGAGCAAGAGGCCTTCTGTTAGCCCAGTGTGACTCCACTGGGGCCATCTATTTTCCTGCCTTGCTAAATTATTCATGAGAATGATGTGCTGAGGGTTTGCTGCTCAATTCTGGAGCTTCAGGTCCCTCCATGCCTGGTTTCGTTCCCTTTGAGCTCTTCTACCAGCTGGCCTTGGGACAGGGCTCTAGGAAGGCATGTGATAGAAATCAGGAAGTGAAGATGCTGGTTCCCCAGCAAGAGCCAGAGTGGAAACTGGCCTATTTCAAAGATCGTGGGGGCCAAACCCATGCAGTACTATTCCGGATACTACCCATCTGCTGTCTGTTCCAGAAGTAACACTGTGGGATGGATAATAAATAATGGGCCTGTAGGGACCAGACCAGTAACTGGGTAGCCACTGGGAAATTTCAGACTGTGGGCATGGCTCCAGGTGTGAGATAATATGTTATCTTTAGACTCACTTAGAACAGCTGGAGCTGGAGTGGGGCCCATACTGGCTTGCAGGCAAAGGACCTCCCAGTGACATTATATCCCATGTAAAGACCAGAAGATTCCTTATATCTTTATCTGCTTTATTGTTGTCCTTATCACAAATATCATAAATGTTTATATCTCCCATTTAAACTCTGAGCTCCTTAAGAGTTTTGATCATATGATTTTCATGTTTAAGTCCCCAATGCCTACTGATCAATCAATTTATTCTTCAATCAATCAATCAATCAATCAAGTTTAGGTTAAAAAAGAACACTATATTTACATCCTTCAATTAGACCAAACAGTTGAGATAGTCATGAGGCTTTAGGGACTCCTCCAGGGTGTATTAAAAGTGGTATCTTCCTCTCCCCTACCTCATTCTCTGAAGTCATTCACAAACACACTGGGAATATATTGTCCCACCCTTGCCTTAAAACTAAAAGCTCTGGATGTGCAATACTGGAAGAACACAGAGGATAATGAAATCTTTCCCACCCACCTGCCAGGGGGCCTGAACTCCCCCCAAGCCTAGATGGAGGGATTCACCCAAATGCTTGCCATGATCTAGTGCATATCCTCTCCTAAGATGGCAGAAAATTGCTGCCATATCTCTGTGTCTCTGAAAGTAATTTCTTTATCAGGTCTGACCAAAGAACATCTCTTGATCTTTTGCTGCTGACAGCATTGACCGTTCCAGCAGTTCAGTGTTGTCCTGACCAACCCTCTGCAAGTGTGCATGACTCATCAAGTCCCATCTTCTGGAGGTTGCAGTGGGATGAAAAGGACAGTAGGCTCACAGCCATAGTGACAGAGGTGACCAACCTGCGCCTTTCCCGAGAACAAAGACCATGGAAGTTCTTTCCATTCTTTATCCTCCTGATCACTCCATTTATATTATTTCTTTAAATGAATCTAAGTTTCTTGTACATTCCTTAATCTTACTCCCTCACTCTAGATCAGTGTAGATTCAATGACCTCTATGTAGCTCTTAACAACCCACTGGTTCACCACCTGAGTCTGACCTTCTGGACTCGGCCCTCTGGTCAAATATCTGATACAAAAAATAAAGACTTTCAAACTTCCAAAGGATAAGAACCAGAAGAGCACACCCAACCCTGACAAGTCTCCATGTCTCTCAGAAGTAACAACTATTTGAATGTTAAAAGACTAACAGAGGTACCTCACGCTCCTCTTTGCCCTGATTCAACTGACTATAAGAAGGGGGTAGAAAACAGAAGGGAGTGGAGGGAAACCAACTAGGAGGTACACTGGCTCAAAGCCACATGCCTTGTGGGGGAAACAAATTCTTTGCCCACCCCCATCATGATTCCCAACCTTTTTGGAATCTTGGCACTCTATCATTATCTACTTGACCATCCAGTCTTGATATGACAGCCTCCCATCCTGCACATGCATGAAAATGAAATGCAATTCATTTAATGTTTTTAAATGACTGTGAATGAACAAGACTTTAATTGCAAGCATTTTGCGGCATCCTTTATAACAACTTGGAACACGTTGGCTAAGTGGAACGAACACTGCTTTTTAAAATAAAATTGAGCCAATTGTGTAGCTGTTACAACCCTGTAGTCACGTCATGGGTGAGCCTTGCCGCAACAGTCCTAGGAAACAGCCAGAGCCGTTGGAACCTCAATCAGGGAGATAGTGCAAGCCAGAAAGAGTTCCCAGGAGGTCCCGACACCCTTCCTGCAAATGACTCCAGGACATAAGCTCAGATCCTTCCAGTGAACCCTCCTTTGCTTGAGCTGCTTTCAGGTGCTTTCAATCCTTACAAACAAGTGATGCTGAAACAACACGTAAATAAAGATCATGTGGAGAGCAATAAAAAATCTTTGACAGGCCCATGCCCCGCCTCTCTCCGGCCATCAGAGTGCAGTGCCTTGTGGGGTGCAGAAGGGGGACAGAAAGATTGCCTCAGCGTCTGGAGCTACAGATGTGCTGCCCAGTTTTGCTATAACCAGATCTGTGCTCTCCTGCCTAACACAGTCAACTATCTACACATATATGAGTGTTTAACTCTGGATAGAAGAAGGCACTTTTCTTGGCTCCCTTGACCAGTATCTTTTTTTTTTTTTTTTAAGATTTATTTATTTATTGGACAGAGAGAGAGATCACAAGTAGGCAGAGCAGCAGGCAGAGAGAGAGGGGGAAGCAGGCTCCCTGCGGAGGAGAGAGCCCAATGAAGATCTCGATCCCAGGACCCTAAAGTCATGACCTGAGCAGAAGGCAGAGGTTTAACTCACTGAGCCACCCAGGTGCCCCCCTTGACCAGTATCTTTTGACAGAGCAAGAGGAAAAGTGACACTAAACAACACGGACAGGAAAAATAAAAGATGGAGACTAATGGCCAATATATTCCCACCCAAACATGCACACACTCCATTCTACAGAGCACATAAAAGAAAAGACCATAGATTTAGAAAAAGACTGTTTCTCGAGAAGGATACTTACTGGGCTTTTCTACAAAGAGGTTTTGCCCTACAGACGGCCAGGCTGCTTCATTCCTGCTATAAAACAAGCTCCAACTTGGTCTGGCCTTAAGGGGGAAATACAAAGTTTGAAAAATTTTATTTCCCCAGCTTCTTGCAGAGCCCCACCTCCCACGTTATTGTGCTAACTTCCTGACTTCCACCCCCATGTACCCACAACCGCCTGATTTCCCTCTTGCCCATGGCCTGGTCAACACATATCAGTCAGTGGTCATTTCCTCAAGGCTCTGCCTTCTGACTTGTGACCGTGGGTGGTACCAGTTCACACAGGAAGTAGTAGTGTAGACAAGTGTTTGGATTAGACAGGCTGACAAGACACAACAATGTAGTCCCGTGCCTTCCCTGGGCTCAATTTCCTAGTGTGTGAGATGGAGATTTCTTTGACAGTAAATGTTGGCAAGGATGTGGAGCAAAGGGAACCCACGTGCACTGTTGGTGGAAATGCAAACTGGTGCAGCCACTGTGGAAAACAGTGTGGAGATTCCTCAAAAACATAAAAATAGGACAACCCTATGATGCAATAATCACACTACGAGGGTTTTTACCCCCAAAACACAAAAACAATGACTCAAAGGGATACATGCCCCTCAATGTTTACGGCAGCATTATATACAATAGCCAAACTATGGAAGCAGCCCAAGTGTCCACTGATTGGTGAATGGATGAAGAAGATGTGGTACATATATATACAATGGAATATTACTCAGTCATCAGAAAGGATGAAATCTTGCCATTTGCAACAACATGGATGGAGCTAGAGACTCTAATGCTCAGTGGAATCTGAGAAAGACAAATACCATATGAATTCACTCGTATGTGGCGCTTAAGAAACAAACAAACAAACAAAGCAAAGTGAGGGAGGGAGAGATGCAAACCAAAACACAGACTCCTAACTGCAGGGAACAAGCTGATGGTCACCAGAGGGAGGTGGCGGGGGATGGGTGAAACGGGTGACGGGGACTACGGAGGGCACTTGTCATGAGGAGCACCGGGCGGTGTACGGAAGTGTTGGATCACTACACTGTACACCTGAAGCTAATGCAACAGTGTGTGGTACATCTACTGGAATTGAACATTTTTAAAAATGGAGATTTCTTCTCTCTCGATGGTGACTTCTCTCTCTCTTGCTGACTAGATGGAATGCACATCTCCAGGCTGAGGGCAGGCACCCGGAAGCCTCTCCACACTTTCCTGAGGGTGAGGGGGGAGCCCTGGCCTTCCCTTCTCAGATAACAAAGTACTTGCCTTTCTGTTCCAGGGGGCTTCTGGGCCCTCACGGGGAGAACATGTTCCCATGTATCTACTATGGTCTCAGATGAAAACCTCAGGATGCTGAGCAGTAGAACTCAGTACAGTGCTGCATAAGGATCCAAACCAGAACAGGGCAGATAAAATTTTATTGTGAAGGAGGTTACTTGGGAATGACAATGTGATGACATGAAAGTAACTGAGTTTATGTACTGAGATGGAAAAAAACGATTAAAATCATTCTTATTGTTAAATGCTTAGCCAATTCAGAGTCCTTTGGGGGAAACAAAATGTCCCTTAACATGTTAAAAAGAAATTAAATTATTCATTTTAGAGCCTTAATAAATCTCTTTGACTCTCTGTTGGCAAAAACTTTAAATCTATCGCTTCCTGAAATAAGTTTTGTTCATTTAGTAACTTTTGATTCTAAGAAATTTTGACCTTTCAGATTCGAAGCTTTGACCATGCAGGTGAAACACCAAATCCAGATAATGAGTTCGAGAGAACTTAGCTGAGAGTGTGGCTGGGTGTTTCATACTCTGAAGTATCTTAGAAAATAAAGTCTATGGTTTTTCATGTGAAGACAGTAATGCAAGTCACATCATTGTGTCAATCTTTAGTTGGTTATAGTTTTTTTTTTTTTTTTAAGATGTTATTTATTTATTTGAGAGCAAGAGATAGCTCAGGTGAGCATGAGCCGAGGTGGGGGTGTGCAGAGCACGACAGAGGCAGAGAGAGAGGGAGAAGCAGACTCCCAGGGGAGCAAGGAGCCCACTGCAGAAGCTCATCCCAAGACTTGGGGATCATGACCTGAGTCCAAAGCAGAGGCTTAACCAACTGAGCCACCGAGGTGCCCCTAGTTGGTAGTAGTTTTTAAATTTAACTAGTGAGTTAGTTATTCCCTCACCATATTCCATAAAGACTAAAAGGCCACTTAGAAGATTTTATAAAAGATAGCTTGATAACATAAGTTACATAGAGGTGGAAACCAAAGGGGAAAACAAAGAATTTCCTGAAACAGAATTAGGAGTGAATCCAACAAAAGATTAATTGTTTACTATATGAAGCTATTTAGTGACTTCAGTACCAACTTTTTAACCAGGTGAGGAAAAAATTGTTTGACTTTTTATAAATAGAAAATGCTTAACTTTTTACTCTTTCCAGTTTAAATTTTACCTGTTTGAAGGACATTCAAAATTATTCCAGTGCACATCTCAGAATCTTCTACTAAGTCATCTTAGAATCAAAATTTTATCTTATTGTCAAATTAAATGATTTTTTTCTATCTGACTGTTCAAAAATAAGGACTATTATATCATTGGAAAATCTTGCAAGAAAGCAAATCTCAGCAATAGTGTGAACTCCTGGGAAGTGAAAAGATTGTTTTCAGGAACTAAACAGAGAGATACATTTACATTTATGCATATATTTAAGACAAAAAAAATTATGTAGGAATTGCTTGTAACTTTCTGTTTCCAAGCTTTGAAGACTTTGCATACACCCTATACCTCTACTTAATAAACTAGTCTTTTACTTAAAGATTTTTCCAATAAAATTTTAGTCTTATCAGGTTTGGGTGTCAGCAAAGGCAGTCACCTTGCAAATTTCAGTAACACATAACCCTTAGATGGGTTCACAATTTCTGATCATAGATTTTCTTTTTTTTTTTATTTTATTTATTTATTTGACAGAGAGAGATCACAAGTAGACAGAGAGGCAGGCAGAGAGAGAGGGAAGCAGGCTCCCTGGAAGCAGGCTCCCTGCTGAGCAGGGAGCCCGACGCTGATCTTAGATTTTCTAAGTGCTACTTTCCAGGATTCTGTCCCATATTCTGTCCTACTGAATCATCAGAATATCCCAGAAATTCCAGCATTCTGGCAAAAAAAAAATTTTATATATATATATATATAATAAAATAATATTATACACACACACACACCCCTACACATATATAAAAATATATGTGTAGGGGTGTGTGTGTGTGTATATATATAAAAATGTGTACATATATAAAAATATATGTGTAGGGGTGTGTGTGTGTGTATAATATTATTTTATTGTATATAAACTATATACTATACTTAATATATATCATATAAAGGTGTACTTGCAATTCTTTTTATTCCTAGATATATCCCAATAGGTTTGTTTATATGTTAAATTACTGTTTATTAAGCCACTGGAAATAATTTTTCTCTGTATAGTTAAGCTACTAAATCAACACAGTAATTTTTAGTTTACTTTCTGTTTTTAGGAATTATTTTTGAAATTTAATTTGATTTTTATCATTACATAATATATTTACGTGTTTCTAAAATCAAATTCCTGAAACAAGGTATAATCAAAAGTATAGTTTTTAATGTGTTTCCTTCATCCTATTCCCAATATAGGTAACCCATTTTTTTATGCCCTTTTGTTATGACTTCGAGTATAAGCAAATACATATTCATATCCCTGACATTTCAGGGCTAAACAGTGAAATATTAACTATTTTCTTTCATCTTGTCTTTTTCAGGCAATAAAGCATCCCACGAAATATTTATCAATAGCAGCAAGAGGATGAATATACCATTGACTTTGAAATGGATATATGACAACTCTTTATTAAACAATAAATGTAATCTTATTAAGTTATTTTTTCTTATATATTTTTATTCTTTTCAACAGAACTATCTTCGATGTGTGTCTTAATATACCATCTTTGGAGGATTTTTATATTTGAAACATTTTAACAGACTCTTCAGACAAAATAGTCCAATCTGCAGCTCAGAAAATATTATTATCACTCTTAAAGATCATAAATTAAATCTCCTCCATCTTTCAAGTTGGAAAACTGGGTCTCTAAATCACAGGACTAATTTTTTTTTCACTTTTTAGAAAAGGAAATGAAATAACTTCAAATTTATAGAAAAGTTGCAAAAACAGGAAAAAGAATCCTGTATAACCCCAGTTCATCAAATGTTAATGTTTTAGCACACTCTTTCTCTTCATCTCACTCTTTTCTCTCAATGTATCCACACGCACGCACACCCAGAACAAGAACATCCTCCCACATAATCATGTTGCAATTATAGATTTAACATTAATACCATAATCACTATCTACCATTCAGTCTATATTCAAATTCTTCCAATTTTCCCAATCATGTCCTCTATGGCAACCTAGGATCCAACCCAGGTTTCTGAGTTGCATTTAGCTGCTGTTCCTCTTTCATCTCCTTCCTTAGCCTTTCTTTGTCTGGACAGTGATGGTTGTGAAGAGTGCAGACAGTCCCTAGAACAGGAGCACTGTAATTTATACACTTCTCAACCCCTTCTGGTGTTGGCTTTGCCTTAACAGAGGAAACTTGGTGTCTGCTCTTTTTTTAAAAAAAATATTTTATTTATCCGCACGCGCGTGCGCGTGGGTGTGTGCAGGAGAGAGAGAGAGAGAAAGCACAACCTTTAGAGGGAGAAGCAGGCTCCCCACAGAGCAAGGAGCTCGATGCAGGACTCAATCCCAGGATCCTGGGATCATGACCTGAGCCGAAGGCAGATGCTTAACTGACTGAGCCACCCAGGCGTCCCAGTGTCTGCTCTTCTAACCTTCCAGAATCTATTCCTTGAGGGTGAATAAACCAAACAATTGATTTTCATGAGTCTTTATTTGTAGCGTCTGAATCCATACAAGGACTCAAAGCAAACCTAAAAATAGTAGTTGGGGCAGTGGTAGCTTGTACTACATGGAGCTCTCTCTGTTTCATATATTTACTCATTGGCTCCCGATGATAACTCCAGGAGAGTGATACAATTATTTTTTAATAGCTTTTTATAACAGGAAACTGAGGCACAAAGCAGTAAGGCAACTGGACAAAATTGCACAGCTAGAGTGTGGCAAAACCTGAACTTTAACCCCTGCAATCTGGCACGAGAAGCTTCTATGGGTCCTTTCTCTCGCAAATAAATCTCCTCACCACTTTTATAGGCATTCAGGCTGGCGAATGAATATCTGGCCTTTATGATAGGTTGGCATATGATTCAGGTAGTAAAATACGTAAGAACAACGTTCTGGTCTACTTCATAAGCCCCGTACTCTCCATCTGATCTAAGTGGTAAAAGAAGACCCAGAGAGGCAATGAAGTTAGCAACAGAGAGCAGTTCCCTGAAAGCAGGAAATAGCAGTATCTGAACAAATTGTCACTGAGTCATTATAGTAAGTTAAATATTTACTTAGCTGGCAGGGGTAAATAGCACATTTTTAATTGTTACCCACTTTCACCAAAAGGTAGCTCGTACCCACTGCTTCTGGAAGATCATATGCATTTTGGCAAGAACCCAAATAGAAAAAAGGGTCTCAGGGAGCAATACCCATTTAAGAAAAGATGAGAGCTTAAGAATCTTGACTAAGAAGTACACGTGTTGATATATTAGTATGACATTAAAAAAACACTGTTCCCACAAAACCCAAGAGAGCTGTTAGAGTAGGGAAAGTTTAAGAAGATAAGATTTTCCTTGAATGTATGAGTTTTAAAACAGGTTAAGAAAACCAAGGGGCTGGGGCACTTGGGTGCCTCAATGGGCTAAGCCTCTGCCTTCGGCTCAGGTCATGATCCCAGGGTCCTGGGATCGAGCCCCACATTGGGATCTCTGCTCAGCAGGGAGCCTGCTTTCCTCCTGCCTCTCTGCCTATTTGTGATCTCTGTCAAATAAATAAATAAAATCTTTAAAAAAAAAAAAAAAGAAAGAAAGAAAACCAAGGGGCTAAGTGAAGTTAAGAGTGTCCAGAGCAGAGTAAAGATGTACAGCTCTGAGGGAACCACACACAGGGGACCGAAATCAACAGAGGGAGGACAGCCTAGGGCTCACTTCAAGAAGCTAAAGGATGCGAACACCAAGTGTGATCAGCATTAACCCAGCCTGTTCACCAGATGGGTTGGAAAAAAAATGAGCTCAGGGTCATAATTGTCAGGAAGAAGAGACTATCTCAAAGGAGAAAGGACTTTCGGTTGAAGACGGATTTTTGTTTCATTTTGTTTTTTTAATAATGGCAAACCAACTAAGCTCAAAAGAGGAGTACAAAAACAGCCTCCTGGCTCAGGGTCAGAAGAAAAGCACTGAGGCTTTATAGAAAGTGATGTGTTTGGATGGGCAGTGAAGCTGAAGTCAGGCAACCCCTAGCTGAGGTGAAGGTGAGTAGGGTAGAAATGTTGATTTCCCCACACTATGCATCTCGTCGCAGATATTTGTGAAAAATGAAATGGTAATTGGACACTGTAATGAGGTCAAGGGAGGGATGCTTTTTAAGTAAAGAGAGAACACTATACACTGGTTACAAATTCCATGTCTAACCAGGGCCATAGATATAAAATCAACTCCTGGGTGCCTGGGTGGCTCAGTCAATTAGGCATCTGCCTTTGGCTCAGGACATGCTCCTGAGGTCTTGGGATCGAGTTCCACATCAAGCTCTCTACTCAGCAGGAAATCTGTGTCTCCGTGTCTGTGTGTGTGTGTGTGTGTGTGTGTGTGTGTGGTCTCTCTATTTCTCTCTCTTTCTCAATCTCAAATAAATAAATAAATCTTTAAAAAAATATCTACTCCTGAGGACAGCTTTCATGACTCCAGTCATTGGGAAGATGTTCAGAAGAAACAGGAAATATGAGAAATAAATACATTTGTGCAGAAAATTGTGGGGATTCTAGAAATAAAACTTCAAACTTTTGTGCATATGACCATACTGCATATACGTAAAATTAAAAGGAAGGAAGCAGAGGGATGTCTGGCTCAGTTGGTAAAGCATTCAACTCTTAATCTCAGGGTTGTGAGTTCAAGCCCTACTTTGGGTGCAGAGCCCACTTAAAATAAAAATTTAAAAATAACCCACCAAAAAAATAAAAAGGAAAGGAAGAAACCAGAGAAATGTGATCATATAAAAATACCAAAGTCAGTTAAAGTTTTATATATGAAGGTTCAAGGCAAACTTAGAAATAATAGTAAGCACAACAGGCATAGTTAACACTTGTGTAGTGCTCACTCTGTGTATGAGCAAAAGTCCTACTGAGACACTAATTTTTTCATCACATCTCAGATTTTTGGAAAAAAAAATTAGACGATGGATTTATTAATCAATTCAGTAAAAACATTTGCTAAACATTAGGGGTATAGAGATAAATTCAATATGGCCCCTTTGGTCAAGGAACCCCCTAAACCAATGGAACTGGCAGATAACTACGGTCTGTTGCTCTGGTAGCTACCAAGGATGAGGATAACAAACATTAAACTAATGAAAATTTGTTTTAGTGACACATAGGGTTCCACTCAGTAGACTCCCAGAAGCCCCCAGCCTTCCATTCCCTCTTTTAGCCCAGCAGGATCCTGGATGTCCATGATACACTTTGGCATTCTTACTCTAAGACTTACTCTAAGTCTTAGAGTAATGTCTTACTCTAAGACTTGGCTCTACTATGATGACGCGCGCGCGCACATACACACACACACACCAAGGAAGGATGATCTCAGTTATTATTCTAACCCCATTGTCAACACCTGTCACAACCAATCTTGCCAGATGGACCTTGCTGTTATTACCAAGAAGGGCTTCATCTCACCTCTGTTAGAGCTCTCCTACTATATTCCAAAAAGTCTGGCTCCTGAAGATAATTTTTTTTTGTCATCTTCTCTCTATAGCAACTTGAAATACCTCTACTCTGTTCAACTGTGAATAAGTTTTTAAACACCTAGTAGTGAGGTTAAGAAACACGCACAGACACACGTGCACACACACACGTTCCTTTGCTCATTTAATCTAAATTTCAGTGTTCTGGTGCTTGGACATCAATCCCAACTGCTCCACCCCCTACCCAGAATTCCCAGGCAAATCTAATTGAGTCTTTCGTGCAGGCAGACCCATTTCCCCTGGGGACAGGGTTACCTGCATGCTTTGCTGTTTCATTCTGTGACGGAGATGCACCTGAAATGTGAGCTTTAGTGAATGAAAAGTAATCATGTAACCGTGCCTCCAGCTTACTTCAGCCAAAGAAAGGAAATGAAAGTCAAGCTCTCAGTATATCCTTCTCACTAGAGAATTACCAAATCACAGTGACTCAGCACCATTGGACTTCTTTGGCATCAGTACTTATTACTATTCCATTATGACCCACGTGTTGCTTTATCAAACCTCACCAATGTTGTTAGAAAAACACATATTTGGTGCAGGAAGAATGTATTTGTTACACGAAAAAAAGAGATTGCATGGCAGAAGTGGGCAGTGATTCAATGCAGATCAAAGTTCTTTTTCAAAAGGAATTTGTTGGTTCACACTCTTAGATGGGAGCTTTTGTTGACTCATTGTACAATATTCAAAGCTTCACTGAGCTAATGTTTAGAAATCCATTCACTATGGAAGCAAAGTCCAATATCAAATTCTTAAAAGCATGTGACTCGGTCTATTCATAGCTGGGTATGTACTTATTCATGAGTCTAGGTACACAGCCACCCATCCACACAGAGTATGACTCTAAAAAAATGGAATGGTAGCTGGACATGGAAGGAAGGTCAACACAGGGTGACTTTTCATCAGAAATAAGAAAGAACACTACACGTGGGCCCACAACTTCCCTCGTTGCTCCCGTATCTACAAGGACGAGGGTAACAAATATCAAGCTGTTCTGACCTTTATCACCATGGTCTCTTTGGTCTGTTCTTGAGCCTTATATAATTTGAATCTATCAGATACATACTTTAATTTTATCCAATTTTTAAAAATGCAATACATTTGAAAGATTTCTCTCTCAGCTCTGACCTCAGTCACTCAACACCTCTACCCAAGGCCATCAATGATACCAGTTTCGTGTGCATCTCTACAGAAATATTTATTCATATACATGCCAATGCACATGCATACACATAGTTTTCCTCCTCACACAAGTCTACAGAATGCGCTACACAGTGTCCTTTACCTCGCATTTTACACACACACACACACACACACACACATATCACATATTGTTCCTATTCAAGACCTTCCTGATCTTTATTTTACTGCAGAGTATTCCTTTCATGAACCAATCCCCTACTGATACATATTTATTTATTGCCTAATTTTCTGTTATGATAGACTTTTAGATAATATTATTCCACACATAGGAAAGGAAATCTGCAGGAAAACATTTCTTAAGAGCAGAACTGTTGGGTCAAAGGACATACGTATTTGCAATTTTTATAGATTTATAAAGTTACTCCAGTGACACAGTTTTCCAGTTTAAGCTCCACAGGCCTGTTTTCTCACACATTTACCAACGCAGGCTGTTATTAAACTTTTGGATCTTTGCCAATCTGGTAAGAACAAAAAATTTCCTCTTTGGAGATTTAATTTGCATTTCTCCTATTGTGGGTGTGGCTGAACATATTTTCATGGATATAAGGGCCATTTGGAGGTCCTGTTCTGTGCACTCTCCTTTTATACCATTTCTTCATGTTCCTGTTTGATTGTTGGTTTACTTTTTGAAGATACTTCTTATATACTCAGAAATTTAGCTTTTAATGGTGAAACGTCTTGCAAACATTTCCCCCAAGTTCTTGTTTCTCTCTTGTCTTTCCTATATTAGCATTTGCCATATAGTTTTGTATGCAGTTGGATTTTATTGTGTGGCTTCTTACCATTCCATTCAAAGATTATAAGAGTAGATTCTCCCATGAATTCTTTTGGTGTTTTAATAGTTTTTGTTTGTTTGTCTGTTGAAATGTCTGAATCACTTGGAATTTACTTGGGTATAAGATGTTAGCTGCAGATATAACTTCCATCTTTTTCCCCATGACCACTCAAGTTTACAAACACCGTTTATTAAATAACTGCCTTTTCCCTATTGATTTGAAATGCCATTTTTATCATATTCTAAATTCTATTTGTGTTGGGGCACATTTCTGTAACAATAAACCAACCCATGAAGATTCTCTACAACCCTGTGATTAAATTGGACCTAAACAGAGGTCTTGATTACCTTTGAAGGAGAGAGTCAGCAGACGGCATGTACAAGGAACCACACTCAATGAACCACATGCGACAGAACCATCTGAAAGGAACTTTGAAATAAACCTTTCATATGTCAAAGAGATAGAGGAAGGAAGAGAATCTGTAAGGCAAGAAAAGAACATTTTAAGAAAAGGGCATGCAGATTTGAAAGAGTTAAATGGTATGGATCAAGTTATGATCTACTGTTCTGAGCATTAACTCAGCTTTAAGCTGACCAATTATTAACTAAACTTTGTTGTAAATTTTGCCTCAGAATAGAGAAAAAAAATGAAGGAAACAAATACGAATTTGACGATTCAAATGATTTGATTATTCTAAAGTTATTTAAGAAAATTAGAAGAATCATTCTATATGTTTTGTCTCAACTTCTGCAGTCCTTGTTTGATAGCAATTTTTATTGGGAGAAAAGGGGCATCATTTTACTTGAGTAAACACATGTTGCAGGTAAAGAGCGGCCAAAAGCTACTGAGTAGAGAAGCTTTGCATTGTAATTCTTCATGGATTAATGTAATTACCTTCTTGGAAGTAACCTTGAAAACCAACACAAGTTAAAGGCATTTCCGGTAGGAAGGTAAGTAATAAAGGATATAGACATGGTACAGAGTTATTATCCTCCCAGCGAGTCTGGGCGGGTACAGCCAATTTATTGCTTATAAAAATAAATAAGGGGGAAAAAAGTAGTGCTGTTGTGTAGCATTTAGGAATATGTTTAGCTATAAATAACAGAAACTCAAAAACAGTAGCTTAAATACTATGCTTTCCCTGTGCAACAAGAAATTTGGGGAAGTCCAACATTGTTCCGCAGGCTCACCAGGCTTTTCCTGTTTTTTCACTTCCACTATCCTGAGCATGAGGCTTTTGTCACCTCTTAGCTACAAGAGAGCTGCTGCACACCATGCACTACATCTGTACCCCGACAGGGAGAGGAAGGCCAGATCTGTGTCAGGAAAACCAAAGCTTCTACAGAAACCCTCCACAGGGACCTCATGCAATGCCGCAGGGTCACATGACCCCTCTGGCTACAAGACCATCTGATGAAGCAAATAGTTTTAATTCGGCACCATGGACAAAATTAGGGTTTCTTAGAAAGAGAGAGGGGATGAATATTGGTATCAGCTGATACAGGGGTTACCCTTGGCCTCACGTGATACTACGATTCTGTTGATGATGACACACTCGGAAAGTTAGGGACTATTCCAACACATCTTAGTTTTGATAAACACGTATTCCCATTCATTTTTGTTTAGTCCATCCTACTTGTAGCCAAAAAGTGAACTAAAGCACTCCGAAAATCTCCTCTCATTTTGGTGTGACAAACCAGTCCGTCTTTCTTTATCTACAGTGATGAGGGGAGCAGGAGACTGGCTGAGGACAAGGCAAAAGCTGGCACTTTGCACCCCCTCTCCACCCGCTCCCCTCGGTAATATGTGTGACATTCCTCAGGCACCCCTGACTGCCCTAAAAGAAAAAACTAATAGTTAACTTGCAGAGATCACAATCCTGTAAGGCAGGAGTCTCCCTTGGTTTACAAATGTCCTAGAGATTTACAACAAAGAAGTTACCTTATCAATAGCCCAATTTCCAGAGGCACATAACTCAGTTCCTCAAGCTCTAACATCACCCTCCCCTCCATAGAACTGAAGGAGGCTGAGTTAGTAGGAAATGTAAATAAAGTTAAATTTCTTCTAAACCTAAATCTCACTAACAAGGACGCTTGATAGCAGGAATGTGACATTCCACCAGGAAACTCCCAATTGTCTTTATGTTAGTGCCTCATTAGAGGAAAAAGGGCCTTGGCTTGATAGTAACCAGACCTTCAATACCCTGACAGTCTTCTTTACCCCAATAGCCCTTCTAAACACCCTCTTTGTCCTCACCTACCAAACTCCTGTGTATATAATCAGCCGCTCCTCACATCCCCGGGGCAGCTCTTTCTGCCCATGGGTCCTGTCCCCGTGCTTTAATAAACCACCATTTTGCACCAAAGATGTCTCAAGAATTCTTTCTTGGTCATCGGCTCCAGACCTCACCCCACCGAACCTCACCTAGGTTCCAGAACTTCATCACACAACTGCAAAATGTAAAAGTGAGGCAGACAAAAACTATGAAAACAGAAAAAATGTTGCAACCAATTTTGTGTCAAAAACTTGATCTGACCCGAGAAAAAGATATTTAGAGTCTTCATTCATATGAATTAGTGTGAACGTCTATTTCATATGTTAAAGAAATATTAATGTTTAAGGAGTGCTGCCCCAGACTCTGCTTGGAATAAGACATAATAAACAGTATCATCTAAATTTAAAACTTCTGAATCCCTAAATACTTCTATTCAATGGTTTGAATAGGGGATTGTGGAACCACATTTAAAAAGATAACTTTGTGCCCGTGAGTGGTTCAGTTGCTTAAGTGACTGCCTTTGGTTCAGGTCATGACCCTGGAGTCCCGGAATGAGTCCCACGTAGAGTTCCTGCTTTTCCCTCTGACCTTCTCCCCCTCTCATGCTCTCTCTCTCTATATATATATATTTCAAATAAATAAAATATTTTTTAAAAAGGAAAAAGATAAACTCAATGTAAATACATAGTTTAGCAAAAAGCATGGGATAGTTGCGTAAGTAACTATAATTAAAAGAAGGAAAGAAAGAAATAAATCCTGAAATTTTGAGAACCTAGAAAAGGGTCAAATTAGGATGCTGCTTAGAATTAAGGAACTTAAACCATTTCTGTAGTCACTTATGATGAAGGCATCAAGAATTATTTCTAAATTTTAAGGATGCCTGGTTGGCTCAGCTGGTTAAGCATCTGCCTTCGGCTCAGGTCATGGTCCCAAGGTCCTGGGATCCAGCCTCCATTGGGGGAAGGGGGGGGGTCCCTGCTCAGTGGGGAGTCTGGTTCTCCCTCTACCTCTGCCCCTCCCTGCCCCCTGCCTATGCTTTCTCTCTCTCTCTCTCTCTCAAATAACAAATAAGATCTTTAAAAAAAAAAAGGAAAGAAAGAATTATTTCTCAGTTTTAAACACTACATGCGCTTGAATGCTAAACCAGTCCTAGGTAGTCCCAGAAATGTCACTGAGTAGTACAACATAATGTTAATATCCCCCCCCCCGGCCCTTCCGTATCACCACAGGATGTCTAGTGTAAAAGTTAAAGTAACTGCACAATAAATCTTTGCTCTTATTTGCTACTCTGAGATGATCCTCTGCCTGAAAATATCAAAGCAGAGACCCCTGTTGTCATACAAATGAAACCTAGTAGCTCTCTGTGAATGCTCTGAGTGATGATCAAACTCCTACTGTAACACACTGATCCCCATGATAAACAATAACCAAGGTATCCGATGTATCATCTTGTTCAATATCTGCATTATGTTGTACAGGAAAGATATCACACGAGTAGAATACAAAGAGTATTTTAAGGTAGAAAAATGCAGCATGTTCACCCTACGTGAGCTCTCTGCAGGGTTGCCTTGGGAGAGCTGAGCCCTACGGAAGTGATGAGGGGAGGGGACAGCCACAGCAGCGCTCCTCCGTTTTTAACGTGCACGCAAGTGGGGAGGCAGAAGTTGTTAAAATATGCATTCTGATGTAGCAGGTCTGCAGCTATGCTCTCGATTCTGCATTTTCTCCAAAGTTCCAGGTGACGCAGAGGCTAACTGGAGGACCACGTTTTGAATAACAATGCCCTACAGCTTCTTCCAGCCCCAAGTTATCATGCTCTATAAAGGGAGTTATATATGCCTATATAAGGGCATAATCTACTAAACAAGCTGCAAAATATAGAGTTATAAGAGTTTACTACTCTTAGTTGCTTGGGAGGACATCCTACAGCTCCTAATACACAAAGTCTTAGGGGAACTCCGTGTGGTTTAGCAATCTAGCTAGCTTGCCAAGAGTATAATGAAAAACATAATTGAGATGTGGGCGAAAACCTCCAAAGACTAAAAGTCTTTGCTCTGACATGCACCCTGAATATGGTTGTCCCTATGCCAAGATTTTACTAAAAGGTAATTAAGCCCAACCTTGAAAAACCATGTGCTCTCAAGAGCCTCTTGAACCCTCTCGGCCTCAAGTGGAGTTAGGCAATTCTGGAGGACTCTGCTCACATCTTAAGTCTATTACTTGCAAGGAACATGTAGACCCCATAAACAAATAAGACGTTACTTGGATAATAGGCCACAAAAGAAGTAGGGCAAAGTGGAGAACCACAATAATCAAGAAGGACAAAAAGGAATTCAGAGTGAACCCTTTCTACAGGGTTATTAATCTATTCTATTCTATATCTGTTCTATTATCTATTAATCTATTCTATATCTATCTTCTATTCTACTATGTTTAAACTGGTCTCCTTGTTTCTAGAAATGTTAATACCAATTTATGTTGCTTACCATAGCCAAAGCCATCCTCCCCGAGGAGAATTTTTTACATGCTGTTCTGCTGTGAAGGCTAAGGTTCACACAGAAAAAGAAATGCTCGCTCTTTTTTAGAGAAAAAGAAATGCGCACAACTCTATAGGTTTTCACAAAAGCATACAGTTGTGTAACCACAACTACAGTCAAGATATTGAACACTACCGGGACACCTGGGTGGCTCAGTCAGTTAAGTGTCTGCCTTCGGCTCAGGTCATGATCCCGGAGTTCCGGGATGGAGCCCTGCGTCATATCAGGCTCCCTGCAGAGCAGGGAGTCTGCTTCTCCCTCCCCCTCTGCCGCTCCTGCTGCTCATGCTCTGGCTCTTCCTCTCTCTCTCTCTCATATAAATAAATAAATAAATAAATAAATAAATAAATAAATCAACAAAAAAGGATATTGAACACTTCTTTCATCCCCCAAATCCTTCCCTGTCCCTATACAGCCAGTCCTTTTTCCACGATCCCAGCCCTTGGCAACCAGTGATCTGTCTTCCATGCCTATAGTTTTTTCTATTCCCAAATGTCATTTAGGTCCTTCTGAATTGGCTTCCCAACTTTGCAGGATACTTTAGACATTCCACAGTGCTGAGCACAATTCCCATTGCAGTGCCGCAAATAGCCATATTGGAGCCTACAGCAAAAGGAAAACCCCGCCCCCCTCAATACATGTCTTTATGTATTTTATGGGTATTTTCTTTCTAGAACATTTAAGTAACTGAAAAATATTGAAAATTTGAAAAATAGGTATATTAAAATTCACAGTACATATAAAAGTTTGGGACGCCTTGGTGGCTCAGTTGGTTAAGCATCTGCCTTTGGCTCAGGTCATGATCCTGGGGTTCTGGGATCGAGTCCTGCCTCAGGCTCCTTGTTCACTGGGCAGCCTGCTTCTCCCTCTGCCTGCTGCTCCCCTGCTTGTGCTCTTGCTCTCTTTCTCCCTTTCTGACAAATACATAATAAATAAAATCTTTAAAGAAAACAACAAACAAAAAAGTATAAAATTTTTTTTATACCAAAACACAATTTATTGTCATTTTACTTTCCTGGCCTTAATGGAAGCAAACTCATCATTAGTATTTTCAAAATTTACTTCTTTGCTTATCTCATTTTCTTTCACAGAAGATTATTGCACTAAGGTTAGCGTTATTAAAAAAAAAAAAACTCAAGATCACCTTCCAGCGGCACCTGGATAGCTCAGTCTGAACACGCGTACAACTCTTGATCTCAGAGTTATGAATTCAAGTCCCATGTTGGATGTAGAGATTACTTGAAAATAAAATCTTAAAAAAAAAAATCACTTCCAAGTTTGGAGAAGATTGCTCTTAGTAAAGTTGGTTAGTCAGTTTTAGAAAATCCAAACTCAATACCAATTTTACATTTCAAGTTATTGATATTGTATGCTTAAAACTATTTCACATGAAATTTCTATAGGACTTAAGTTGTCATAATATTTAAGAGCCAAATCAGTGGCTGATTTTTGTAAATCAGACGTAATCATAGAGAAATAACAGTTTTCTAGTTAAAAATTTAAAATCTAAAAATGCTTTATTTAATTTTTCATATCTCTACCTCAAGTGTGAAATTAGAATACTTATACTCTCCATAGGTTTTGTTTAATGTGCATTTTTTTTCATAATAATTGATACTCTTCGGCAGTAATTTGTAAACTTTTTACTTCTTTATTTTCTTTTTCATTTATTTTCAAATTCAGGAAATATATTCATATCTCTTATTAAAGTTTTACATTCATTGAATATGCTTTAAAAGGAATTTATTTGCTTGTTATAAGCAAGGGATAGGCATTCTATTAAGCATGTAACTTTATGTATAGTCATAGATTTTTTAATATACAGCTTTGTTAAGTTTTTTTGTTGGTTTAAAACATCATTTCAGGGACGCCTGGGTGGCTCAATTGGTTAAGCCGCTGCCTTTGGCTCAGGTCATGATCCCAGGGTCTTGGGATCGAGTCCCACATCGGGCTCTTTGCTCAGCAGGGAGCCTGCTTTTCTCTCTACCTCTGCCTGCCACTCCTCCTGCTTGTGTGCTGTCTCTCTCTCTGATAAATAAGTAAATAAATAAAATCTTTTAAATAAATAAATAAAATAAAACATCATTCCATACACATAAGTCTCATAAAAATGTGAGATCTATTGCACCAAGATGCTTTTAGTTACTGCATACTGTATTTTGTCATTTGATGTTATATCTTTTAATATTTGATAAGTATTTTTAAAATTTGTATATAAAGTGCCTTGATAAAATTGATCTTTATGCCATCAGGTGTTCCATAATATTATTCTTTTTTTTTTTTTAAGATTTTATTTATTTATTTGACAGAAAGAGAGAGATCACAAGTAGGCAGAGAGGCAGGCAGAGGGAGAGGGGGAAGCAAGCTCCTTGCTGAGCAGAGAGCCCGATATAGGGCTCGATCCCAAGACCCTGAGATTATGACCTGGGCCCAAGGCAGAAGCTTAACCCACTGAGCCACCCAGGCGCCCCCCATAATATCATTCTTAAGGCAAACATCTGACATTGAATTCGCCAAAAAAACTGTATGTGCTTTATCCCATACTAAAAACAGTTTACATTTCAATTCACAGAAGCAATATTTTTTCATCTTAAGACTATGAACTGAGTGTTGCGTAAATTTGGCATAATCAATTTTAAGAGGATATACTGGCTTCTAAGTCCTTATATACCCCAGCCATGTTTGCTCCATTGTCATATCTTTGGCCATGAGCATTTTTATGTTAATACCATTTTTTCCAATTTATTAAAATTTCACAAGCTAAACCATATCCTGTTATCTTATTTCAGTGGTCAGCAGAACTTTCTTTTATTGATGCCATTATTCATAGTGTGAATATACCTAATAATCTCACACACCTGTTCACAATGAAGTATAATAATAATGAAATTATTAATCAAAATAATCAAATTAATAATCAAAATTATTTTGCTTCTTTTATTCTCAATAACTGTTCATATTTACTCTGGTTTCCTAGTAGCACTACTAATTTGCTTGAAATTTTTTAGACATGACACATGGATTCATTTTTATGATTAGCCATGTGATTAGTTTTATTGACATTAATGATCTATAAGTTTGACTAAATTCAGAATCATTCCAGCATCTAGACTTCCAATAATTTATTGATATTTTCTAAGAAGTAAATAATTTTTGCACCAGATATAAATCTAAAATCACTGGCAAAATATTTCACAATTTTTATATCTCCAATTTCATTTCCTTCTGCAAAGCATTATCTATTAAACAGTTTGAATGACTTTAAAAAAAAAACTTGATTTTAGAAAAGCATTATGATAAAAGGTGGCATTTTTATGGCAAAAAAAAAGTTTAAATTTTCCAATCTTTAAAACCTGTTTTTGAGTTACAAATATCTGATTTTGAATTTTGAGTTGCAAATATGATTTTGTAGTATCACTGATAAAAAGGATGCGTAAAAAAATAAAGACAAAGACTTTTTAGAATAAATGAGCCAGTCGTGATGAATTAATTTGCCTTTAGAACATTTGTTTAAAAATAGTCTCCAGAAATCTTCAGCCGCTACGTGAAATAGATTCACTATAATCTGGTTAAGTCTATTAAAATCACTTTTTGTACTGAAAATTGGTGGCTACAATGGAACATATTAAAATTTACTATAAATAGCATTTTCTTGCTCTCTTGTTTATACTCTTTCTTACTAGTTTCTGAAATGTACATTTCTTTTTCTTCAGTTTTTTCTTCACAATTCAAAAATGACTCTTTAGGAAACTCTGATTTTGCCGGTTCTATTCTAATAATATCAATATCAGGGGCTTGATTGTTTTCAGTGATCAAAGTACTGTTTTCTAGCCAAACTCATATCTGCCCCCACATAATTTTGATTTGTTTGCATATGCATTCTTTTTCTCCTTTTCCTGAACATCACATCACCAAATATGGCTTTTTAGATGCCATATTTCTAAAAAACGAGTTTCTAGTATAAATGTACAACATATTTATTTTTAATCCATATAAGGCTCAAGTAAATATAACATAGTGAATTCAAATCAGCTCGATGCATGTAAATTCACAATCAAATATATGTGCATAAAAGTTTGTATCAAAAATACAGAAACTCCCTTGTGAGTTGTTGGTAGAAAGGCAAATGGGGGCAACAGCATGGCAGCTCCTCAAAAACTCAAAAATTGCATTACCATATGGCCAGTTATTCAGCTTCAGGATATATAGAGCAATGAATTGAAAGCAGGTCTCCAAGAGACATGGTACAACCATATTCAAAGCAGCATTATTTACAGTAGCCAAAGGTGGTTGCAACCCTAGTGTCCATTGACAGATTAGTGGATAATTAAAATATGGTATACATTTGCAATAGAATAGATTCACCCTTAAAAATGAAGGAAATTTCAGAAGACATATGCTGCAATATGGATGGATCTTGTGAACATGATGCTAACTGAATAAGCCCATCACAGAAAGACAAATAATGTATGATTCCACTTAAATGTGGTACCAAGAGCAGTCAAATTCATAAGAACAGAAAGTACAACCATGGTTGCTCGGGGTTGGGGGATGGGAGAAAGGCAAGTTATTGTTCAATGGGCAGAGACTTCCAGTTTTGCAAGATGAAAGAGTTCTGGAGATTGGTTGCACAACCGTGTGAACATACATAACACAATTCAACGGTACCCTTAAAAATGGTTAAGATGGTCAATTGGTTATGTGTATTTTAAATACACCATTAAAATGTACTTCAATTAAAATTTTAATTTTAATTAAAAGCTACCAGTTACAAGTAGCAAAAAATACACACCAGCTTTCTAGAACAAGTTGGTAAAACAAAAGTAGTTCAAAAAATAAGATTGATAGAGGGACGCCTGGGTGGCTCAGTTGGTTGGACGACTGCCTTCGGCTTAGGTCATGATCCGGGAGACCCGGGATCGAGTCCCGCATCAGGCTCCCAGCTCCACAGGGAGTCTGCTTCTCCCTCTGACCTTCTCCTCGCTCGTGCTCTCTCACTGCCTCTCTCTCAAATAAATAAATAAAATCTTTAAAAAAAAAATAAGATTGATAGAAAGACCTGAAACAGAGTGAATGTGTATCATTGTTTTAAGTGAATAAAGTATAAAAGCCTCTTAAGTTTGTTATTTTCCTGGTTAAAATTTTTTTCATAAAAATGTTTGAAATTGATCAAGTTTTACTCCTGAAAAATAAAATATATAATTAATGTATTTCAGAAAGAAATAAATATTACTTATTTATATGAAAATAAAAATGGTTATTTTATTTTTCAAATAAATATTTATTAAATAAAATTTGTATACCTTACCTCAATGCTCTTCCTATTTTTAAAATCACATACACATGCAGACTCTTAGGTGGCTCAGTCGGTTAAGCATCTGCCTTCTGCTCAGGTCATGATGATCCCACAGTCCTGGAATCGAGTTCTGCATCCAGCTCTCTGTTCAGCGGGGAGCCTATTTCTCCCTCTGCCTGCTGCTCCCTCTGCTTGTGCTCACTCACTCTCTCTGGCAAATAAATAAATTAAATCTTAACAAAAAAATCACACACACATATATTTGTAATAAAACAAAACTTTCCCATTTATCCCATGGAACTATGGATTAAAGTTATAAACCATGAAAAGAACTTGCTTCATTTAGGAACAGTTGTCACAACGGTTCAAAGAAAAGGCAAATTAGATCATTTTTTACTTCCTTGCACCTTCACCCCCAACTGGCTTAACTCTCAGGGTTCTAGAAGTGCAAGATCAGGTTCTGTTTTAAATTTGCGTATTTTGTTCGTGTATTTTTGCACTAGGTTTTTTTTTTTTTAATATTACACTACTATTATTTATCTTGATCACGGGGTGTTCTGGTGCCCTTAGATTTTGTACCTGAGGCAAGCACGTCATTTGCCTCACCCTGCTCCTGGGCCAGCTCTGCTGTATCGATGTGCCACAGCTGGTTTATCCAACTGAAGAACTTTGCATTGTTTGAAGTTTGGGGTAATTATGAATAAAGTCACTATAAATGTGCATGTTGAGATTTTTGTGAGAACTTGTGTTTTTATTTCATTTGAATAAATGTCTCGGCATGGAGTTTGTTGTATAGGAAATATACATTTACTTTTATTAAAAAAAAAATTTTTAAGATCTTATTTATTTATTTATTTGACCAAGAAAGAGGGAATATAGGCAAGGGGAGTGAGGGTAGGAGAAGAAGGCTTCCCACTGAGCAGAAAGCCCAACATGGGCCTCGATCCCTGGACCCCGGGATCATGACCTGAGCCTGAAGGCTGATGCTTAATGACTGAGCTACCCAGGTGCCCCAAACATTTACTTTTATATGAGACTGCCAGTCATTTCCCAAACTGGCAATAACATTTTGCATTCTCACCAACAATTTATAAGAGTTTCAGTTGCTCTGCATCCTTGTCAGTACTTGGTATTGTCAGGTTGTTGTTGTTGTTGTTGTTTTTTAATCTGAGTCATTGTAATAGGTGTACAGCAGTACCCTGCTCTGGTTGTAATTTGCTTTTCTCTTATGCTCATGACTTAGCCATGTAATTTTTTATACTATGTGCCAATTAAGACCATGACATACATATGTATTTTGAAAATGATTGATTTAAAAGGCAAGTTACTGAATATCATGGACTATGATCATTTTGTGTAAATAAATATATATACACATAATTGAAAGAATACATAAGAAATGTTAACCATGGGGTACCTGGGTGGCTCAGTGGGTTAAGCCTCTACCTTCAGCTCAGGTCATGATCCCAGAGTCCTGGGATCAAGCCCCTCATCGGGCTCTCTGCTCAGCAGGGAGCCTGCTTCTCCCTCTCTCTCTGCCTTCCTCTCTGCCTACTTGTGATTTCTCTCTCTCTGTCAAATAAATAAATAAAATCTTGAAGAAAAAAAAAAAAAAGAAATGTTAACCATGATTCCCCTAGAGGAAGAAGACAAGACTTTTCCTTAATTCCTTTTGGACAGTTTAAATGTTTTTATAAGCATGTGTTACCTTAATGGGCAAAGTACTGTTTGAAAATTTAATAAAACCCATGCCTCTTATGGGAAAATATAATTTAAAAATCATCCCAAAACACAAAAGAACCTGAGAAGATTTCTAACTTCTGGAGCTCCAACCAGTCACACTCCTAACACCGACTCTTAGGGCCGCAGAGGCACAAGCAGAGAACCAGTGGGATCTCAAGAAATCCCAAGTCCGCTGTAGGTAGTTATCGCTTCCAGAAGCTGCAACCTGGGAGAACGGCTCCTCACAGGTGTGCCAAAGCATCCTCACCCATGCTGAGACAGGAAGGGCAAGGGGAAGGGACCTTACAACTAAATCTGCCTTTTTTTTTTTTTTTTAGATTTATGTATTTGAGAAAGAGAGAAAGAGAAACAGGGGAGAGGGAGCAGAGGGAGAGAATCTGAAGCAGACTCCCCACTGAGCTTGGAGCCCAAAGTGAGATTTGATCTCAGGACCCATGAGATCGTGGCATGAGTGGAAACCAAGGGTCCAGCCCGGAGTGCCCTGCCCCTTTCTATCTAGAAAAGCAGAAGCTTTTCCACCAACCTCCCCTAGAAGACTTCTCTTATAGTTTGGAGGCTAAAACCAAGCCATGAGGCCACCCCTCACTGCCAGGGAGACTGGCCACTTGGACTCCCGGACCATCAGAGGGTCTGCCTACAGGGGTGGTACACATCACACGTGCTGGAAAAAGTGGCTTTTGAGTGCTAAGAATACCTAAAATATGGCTCCTTGAATGCCGATTTACAGATAACATTGTCAAAGTAGTAAGAAAGAAAAGGAAAAAAAAAAAACAAAAACAGGGGCATCAAAGAAACACAGAGTAAAGAAAACACCTCTTCAGGACACTAAGTGCAATTTTCCTTCCCAGAAAGATTTGAAGAAAATCACATTTTTTTCATAGTCACAGTTGACTATGACATACTCCAGACCCTCTCCCTTTCTGCTACTTTGTGAGAGAATAAGACCAGTAGATAGGGTTACCTGAAATGAAGAATGTGATAATTCCTGAACACGAGCAGAAGCCTGCTGGGTTCACACTGTGCTAGGCTCTGAGGAGCTTTCAACCCACACGGAGAAATAAGAGCTATATACATTAAACAAATAGAGAAATATGCCTGTTAGTCATGAATCCTGTGCCAGACCGGGGGCTTCAAGCCACAGGAGGTTAGGATGTAAACAGCAGACAGACACCAAGGCTGTGGCTCCTCAGCTAATTCTCCTCACAGGGAAGTTTTGAGTTTTTCTGAAGGAGTCTGTGTCGCCTTTCTTTCCAGAATGATATTTGTCCCAATTCCATAAGGCAATTAAGGAGGGAGACATTTTCAACTTCTTTCTGCCACCGGCTCCCCTACAAGAAAACTACAAGTGCTCTTCCAGGAACAAAACGGGGATATCTCCCTTTAACTTTATCCTTTTTTTCTTTTGGAATTAGAGCTTCTGAAAAAGAAAAAATAAAATAAAATATCTCCTTAAAACAGAAGCTGGCCAAAAAAGGTTTGTCCCGGATTTTTTAGATGGGTGTGCACGGGTGAATAGTTTTCAAATAATTTGTCCCGGAGAGGTGAGCCTTCTTTTGCCCTGGGGTAGTCACATGAGTGGCCTTTTTAAGCAAATAAATACAGAGCAAGAAAGCAGGCATTGTCCTGGGATTAGGATAGAACTCAAGCTTTTGTGTCTCAGTCAAGTCTGAGATCCTTGTGACACAAAATTTAATGCAGGGAATACAGTGGGTCAATTTGAGTGAGTCCTGGGTCTTCCGGGAGTCAAGAAAGTGGTTTAATCAACACCAGTTTGCAGATACGTGAAGATAGGGAGCTATCGAGGTGGACCAGGATCGAGGTTGACTCTGAAATTAACTCCAGGGTCACAGAGGTCTCAAAGCATGAGGGGAGCTCAGGTCATAGGCCCCAGAGTGAGCGGGGAAAGAATGCATTAAACATAGATCTTACTAGAAGCTGGAATGCCTCCTGGCCGGCCAGCAGGACATGGGGCTTGTGATCCAGAAACAGGAACTGAGCGCAGGCTTCCTGAGGGAGGGACCTGCATTAGGGCCCAGAACTGAGGGATGGGATTCCCCTCCCACCCCCAAAGAACTGAGGTGCCAGGAGTTAAGCAGAAAGTACCATTTCAGAGGGGATTGTCATCATCTGCAGATTGGGGAGGATTTGTTTTCTCCATAACAGGCTGGTGGAGATGGGGGTGGGGTGGACGGCAACAGCTGATATATTACTTAAAAGTTAGACAAAGGCCCTTTCCAGATTTTAGAAGTACGATGGTGTGGCGGGGGTAGGGGATGGGTGAGGGGGTTGTTTCAATAATTTACAGAGAGGACCCTGAAAGGAAGCTATTAGAATTCCTGTTAATCTGGCCACTGAGGTTCTTGAGTACTCTTACACGCCATATGAAACTCAAAAAGAATGTGACCAGCTGTACTCAAATCTGTGAAGCAGGTAAATCCAATCACACGTAGACCATAACCCTCATCCAGGTTATTATCTGAAACAATATTTGAAGCAACAGCAGAGGTATTACAATTTAGTGGTTGAAGACAAAGGCTTTGGAAGCAGACATACTGAGACCAAGTTCTAGTTCTGCCACTTATTTTGGAAGTAATCCCAGGAAACATCAGGTCGGGAGTGAGGAAATAAACTAAGAAAAGGAAGGAAGCTAATGAAGAGTATGTTATCAAGCTATCTGTCACAGGGGGCAACTGGAGCACAGTCTTGCTGGGGAACCCTAGCAGACAGAACAGAGATTACCTCAGAGTTGTCTCAACCCAGGGCTAGGAAGCCGGGGTATTTATCCCCCAACCACTGGCCATCATTGCTTCAGAGCAGCTCCTGGGGTGGGGGGAGGGCATTAACTCCCTGGCCCTCTGGCTTGCCACAGTGCTGCTAGCACATTCCCAGGACCAGAACAAAGCCCTCAGGTAGAGAATCTCAGCTGTTCACAGTAAGAGGGCTTGGGCACAGAAAGAAGAGTGCACCAGGAGGATGGGCTGATGGGCCACTGGCCCCGTCAGCCACACAGGATAATAGGGCTCACCTTCATGTAATTCAGAAAGCACTTGGAGAGACATTACCACATTTTACCTTCAGTACCAACCTGAAAGATAGAGCTTTATCATCTCCATTTTCTTAAAAGGAATGAAACAGAGGATACAAGATGTTAAATGATGTGTCAAAGTCCTACAGTTAATGGACACAGCAGGAATTGAACCCAGATTTTCTGTTTCCAAGCACCATTTTTTAAAAAATCAACTACAGCAAGCCACCTCATAAATGGAGCTTTAAAGGATGGAAAACTATTTGCCCATCAGAATTGCTGAGCCACCCCCAGGCCTAGTAGCATGAGTGCTATGAAAGAATCCCCCCACCACCAACAGGAGGGCTGCTGAAGTAGAGTCCATGGTAGATAGAATCGGAAGAGGAAGAAACTATTTAGAGCCTGGGCTGATACTATGTTTTGTGACAATGGATGGTGAATTCCAGAGGGATTCATAGAAGGGTTTTCAAAGCTGGGGTTGGGGAGAGGAGGTGAGATAGAAGAGACAAAGGTAGAGTCCACAGAGCCCCGTGCAATTCTTAGACTTGCCTCCTCTCCCACACCCTTACACACCACTCCCATCATACGGACTTCCCTCCTGTTCCATGACTACTCCAACTCCTTCCCTGCACAGGGCCTTTGCACTGGCTGTTCCTCTGCCTGCAGTGCTCTTCCTCAGATAGCCACTTGGCTGCACCCAAGACTTCCTTCAAGTCCTTGTTCAAATCATTCCTTCTCAAGAAGGCCTAACCACCCTGCTACTCAGGGCCATATTGTGTCCTAACCATGCACCTAACCTCCCACTCTGGGACCCCTGCTCTGATTTTAATTTTTTCCCATAACACTTATCACTTTCTGACTTCCTACATGGTTACTTATTTACTGTATGTATTGTGTGTCTTTCCTTGCTAAAGCATAAACTCCAGAATGTCATCTCTGTTTTGTTCGCTGATGTATTGCAAGCACCTAGAATGGTACCTGGCTCATAGTGAGTGCTCAATGAGCACTGAGAAATGAGCGAATGAATGCCAATGCTCCTAAGTCCACAAAGGAACAGTGTACCATTCCATGCCTTCACCATAACTTCATGCCCCCCGCTTCCAAGGAGGGAAGAGGCTCCGTCTTCTCCCTTCTCTGTCCCCCCACCCCCACCCCACATTCCCCACTCCACTAGGTCTCGATCTTTCCTCCCCTCCTTGACCAAGAAACCAGACCTTCCACCTGGTGAAAGTGGGCATTTTCTTCTCGGTTGACTTTCAAGTATTAGTGCTTTTGTTGCCAAGGAAAACACATGACAACGGTTTATTTGATGACTCTATGTCTCCTTCCCTTTTCTTTGGACACAGTAGAGGCCATGAGCCATATTTTGCTCTCAAACATATATGTCAAAAATAAAAGGGGGGATAGGATCTATTAAATAGTCAGCATTAGGTCTGGACACTGCCCTTACATTGCCAACACCATATTTACTTTGACATATTTCCAGTGTCTGAAAACATTTGCTCAAGTTCCAACAGTCAAGGTTAAAAGATAAGTATCTGAATGAGACAAGAGGATGGAAACCAGCCCATGTGTCAAATGCTGGAGAAAGGACAGAGCTATAGCCTAGAGAATAACAGAATCTTATTCTAGAATGAAATCAGCAGGTTTTTTTTTTTTATTAAGGCATTTAAATAATTCGAATATGTAAGCTGAGACCTAAAAATTGTACTTAAGTTCTTGGAGCAGCATTTCAGATTCTGATGCCCCCTGCTAAGTGCAGTGGTGTACAGTCTGAAATTTGATTTGACTAATAAATAATTAGTTCATGTCCTACACCTAAAATCATAAGCAATTAAACATATGAAGAACGTAGGAAATACGCAATAGGGAAAAATCCTCAGTAACACTTCCAGTCTTAAAGAGTATAACCTGCTGTAGAGAGAACAAGAGGAAGAGAAAACCCAATAGGACACGAAGAAGTCAATGGCAGGGCCCTGTCAGCTGTTCAAATATGGACAGGGTGCACACTAATCAGAAAGGTCATCATGTTTTGTTCTTCCAGTCAAACCCCTAAGGATAGAACAGTTCAACATCTAATATTCAGTTTCCCCTTCCATTCTATCATCCATCTATCCCAACATTCTGGGGGTTCACGAAAGGACCAACCAAATAAGCTTTAAGTTATTGAGAAGGGCAGCCCCTCACACAAGGAGCTCACAGCAGACTAGGAAAGACTCTCCAGGGAAAGCTTCACAAAAAGCAGCCAGGGCTGAGAACCAGTGGCTCGTTTGCAATGCCTGAATCAGAGCGGATGAAAAGGTACACACGTTGGTCTTGCTGCAGGAACATTGCCCTGTCGAAGCCACGTATTTACAGAACCCTCCTACACCTTTATTTATTTTCATCAGATCACTTCTTTTTTGGCTGCTTTTTTGTTTGTGTTTGTTTTTGTCTTTTGGGGTGTTTTTTGTTTTGTTTTGTTTTGTTTTTTTGGGCTAGTTTATAAAGTACCATCAGCAGAATGAAAGAAGGCATGTCTTTTTTTTCTTCCCCTTAAATTCTGTTTTCTTTTATCACCTCCATGAAGCAAGTAGGATTTTCAAACTTGGCTCTGAATTTCAACGATACCAAGATAGTCCAGAAACTGTTCCATGAAGGAACTGCCAGTGGTACAGACAAGAACACTGATGTTCAAAAGCTGCTCAGTGTCCCCCTCTGACAAACGTGGCAAGATTTTTTTTTACCTCTTTGCTCCCACATAATCTAGAAAAGCTGACAGAAATTTCTATAGTGTTGCCTTGTGCTCAAAATGGTGATATATGAAACCATTAGAAATGACTGAATCAGATGAAGTGCCAAATTCTACTCCTGAAACCAATATTACACTACATGTTAACTAACTAGAATTTAATAAAAATTAAAAACAAAAGAACAACAACAGAAAGAAAGGACTGAGTCCTTTCTGTCCAGAGGGTACATAGTCAGCCCCTGTGAGGAACATAGGCATGTGCAGAGGAGGTCACAGGGACAAGTGCAGCTTTTGAGAGAAAAATCTTATGATGTAAGAAAGTAGCCAGCACTTGGCCTGCTTAGTTTATGCTTAAAATTGTACTAGGAGCTTTTCTACCAAACTCGAAAAGCAGTAAGGAAGGCATTATTACAACACTTCATCTAAGAGTCTGTGTGTGGCTCAGTCAGTTAAGCATCTGCTTTCAGCTCAGGTCATGACCCCAGGGCCCTGGAACTGAGCCCCAGATCAGGCTCCCTGCTCAGCGGGGAGCTGCTTCCCCCTCTCCTTCAGCCCCTCCCCCTGCTTATGTTCTCTCTCTCTCTATCTCTCTATCTCTCTCAAATAAATAAATATAATCTTAAAAAATATTTCATCTAAGACTTCCCCCATATTTGGAGTTAATCTGAAAATCAATGGGGACTTGATCACTACTTTAGAAATGGATAATAAACAAAGCCCTTGAGCGTTTGCAGTAAAACCTACATCCTTATTATGATGGACTCTATGGCCCTCTTGGCATGATGGGGTCCTTCTTGGCCCCACCTCAATGACTAGTTTCTGGCCGTGCTGTTCTTCCTATTTCTGGACTGCACAAAGTACTAGCCTGCTTGGGTCATAGAGTCTTTCCAAATACTGATAATCCCAACTGCCATTTCTCAATCATAGCACCACTGCTGTTTGGGGCCTGAAACTTCTTTGCTGTGAGGGGCTGTCTTTTGTATAGTAGGAGGTTTAGCAGCATCTCTGGCTTCTACTCTCTAGGTGTCACCAGTACCACCAGCCCCCTACCTGCCTCCAAACAGTCCCCTTCCCCCTGCACGGCCAGTTGTGACAAGCAAAATATCTGTACATTGCCAAATGGCCCCCAGGGGCACTATTGCTCTTAGTGAAGCACCAATGCTCTAGGTGGTTCCTGCTCATCTTTCAGGTTCCAACATAAATGTTACCTTCCCTAGGAGGCCTTCCCTTATGACCTAACCTAAAGTAAATCCTTTTATTACTCTCTCACACATCACTCCAGTCCTTTCCTCGATAGAAATTTGGACAGTTTATGATTACATATGTATTATCTTATTTCCTTGTTCAATGTCTATCCAACACATTTTATTGGAAGCCCAATGAAGGCTATGACTGTGCATATTTCATTTGTTATCATGCACGCAACAGCTGGCACACTGCATGACTCAAAAAGATGTTTGGTTAAAATTGGCTAAGTAAATATGTTATACTAATATCAGAGGATTGTGAGGTTAGATTTACTTTGTATCCAAAGTCCCTAGATAGACCCAAATCTATGCAGAACTACACTCCAGTTTGTAGGATAAGTAACTGCTTTATGGTTACAGCATTTGTTAAATGCCCCTTATGGAAGGACTATTAGGTATAAAATTAAGCAGCTTTTATACTCTGGGCACAGAGAGACTTGGCTCCAAAGCCCAGCTCTGCCACTTACCAGCACAAGTTAATCACTTCCCTTCCTTGATCTACAGTTATCTGCTTTGGGAAATAGGGACAGTAGTACCTGCTTCAGGGGCACCTGGGTGGCTCAGTCAGTTAAGCGTCTGCCTTTAGTTGATCTACAGTTATCTGCCCTGGGAAATAGGCACAGTAGTATCTGCTTCAGGGCCACCTGGTGGCTCAGTCAGTTAACCAAACTGCCTTTGGTTCAGGTCATGATCCCAGGGTCTTGGGATCAAGCCCTAAGTCGGGCTCCCTGAGCCCGCTTCTCCCTCTCCTTCTCCCTCTGCCCCTCCCCTCACTCATGGTCACATGCACTCTCTCTCTCTCAGACAAATAAATAAAATCTTTAAAAAAAAATAGTAACTGCTCCAATAGAGTTGTAGTAAGGAGTAGAGATACTATTTATAAGATGTCTCAATAAAATAGCAATACTCAATAAAATGGCAAGTGTCATCAAATATTTTTTGTAGTAATAATACCAATAATAACTTAGTCTTCTCAATCCTGGGCCTTACCAATGCAATCACACTCAGCAATTGCCATTCAGTGTTCAACTGGCCAGCTCAGTTCCAGCAGCCAACCCAAGGCTACTAGAGACCCTGCAAATGGATAGTTCACATTCCTGCTCCTAGCCTGGTATGAAGTATGACCCAACCCAGGCTTGAGCCCAACAGATGCAATCTCTCTCTACCCCCAGTCATCTTTGTTCTTGGCTTTTGTACAAATTTCTTGGCTTACACCCTACTTCCCTTTTCAGGACAAACTTTCCCCTGAGACCCACCCATTTTATTAGGGCTCAAACATTCTCCTAGTTATTTCTAGCCTCCTCTCCATGCCAATAACCATAGTTGATCCAATAACAGACCAACCCAAACCACAGCAACAATTATAACATCAACACCACCTAGAAATTCCCATGTGACCCCCATCTAGTCATCAGACCAAAA
Source organism: Mellivora capensis (assembly GCA_004024625.1). Taxonomy (NCBI): domain Eukaryota; kingdom Metazoa; phylum Chordata; class Mammalia; order Carnivora; family Mustelidae; genus Mellivora; species Mellivora capensis. The sequence goes on along the minus strand of PISX010004181.1, from coordinate 59,269 downwards.
GCTGACCAGACTGGCCTGATTTGAGTCTGAATTTCCCTCTGGAGAGTAGAATGTTGACTGCTGAATGAATCACACTGCAAGGTGGAATAGACTTGAGCAAAAAGCATATGGGTTATTTGGAGAGAGAAAGAGAGACAGGATATCTGGCTGGAAATTCCTAAATCAGAGCCCCATGCATATTTTCCTGCTTTGCCCCCACCCCCCAATGTACAGCAAAGGTCCCAGATAATGACACTATCTATGGCATATCTATGACAGAGTCTTCAAAACACACCTATAGGCTTGAAAAGAGCTAAACATAGGCATAACTATTCCTATATTTCTGAAAAATTCAGTTCTCATCAAGATTGCGATTAACCACCTCTGAGTGCCCTAATTTAGTGGTTCAGCATGGTGTTTTAGCAAACTCTTCCTTACATTTAATATCACTAGGTGGGGCTGACATAAGCTAGTAAAATTTAAACCCTTTTCTGATTGAGCAACATGTTAGTGCCAGTGAGAGAGAACCTGTTGACACATCTGGCTTACTAGACTAGAGAGCAAAGAAAAGAATCATTGTCCTTGGCTTCTAGTTAACATTCTTTCCTCTGTAGCTCCAGGGTCAGCAAACTTTTTCTGTTAAGGATTCAGTTAATAAATATTTTAAGCTTTGCTGTTCACATATAGTTTCTGTTCCTTCTTCTCCTTCTCCTACTTCTATTTTGTTTTAAATCATGTAAAGATTTAAAAACTGTTCTTAGTCCCTAGGCCATACAAAAATAGCCTATGGTCCCACAGCCCATAGTTTATTGATCCCTCTCCAAACTAACAACTCACAGGTATCTAAGTAGCGGCCTTCAAATGGACATTTTAAGACAAAGTCCATTTTTTTTTATTTGGGATATTGTGCTCATTGGTAAAATTTCAGTTATCCTTGAATAAGGTTCTTGGCACTTATAAAAACTCCTGAGTTGGTCATGATCCCGGAGACCCGGGATCGAGTCCCGCATCAGGCTCCCAGCTTCACGGGGAGTCTGCTTCTCCCTCTGACCTTCTCCTCGCTCATGCTCTCTCACTGCCTCTCTCTCAAATAAATAAATAAAATCTTTAAAAAAACAAACAAACAAACAAACAAAAAAAAACTCCTGAGTTACTGGTAATTGATTGAGCTTATACTCTAGACTTCTGCATTTTACTACATGAAAGTTATATCTCAATTTTTTTAAGTTTTAAAATGTTATTCGTGTATATATATTTAATATCTGTTTGTGTCTATGTTGCTTTCCTTTTTGACTTTTTTTAAAGTAATCTCTACACCCAACATGGGACTCAAACTCATGACCCCATGATCAAGAGTCAGATGCTCCACTGACTGAAACAGCCAAGTGCCTCTATCTTGTTTACCTTTTTATTTTTAGAACCACATCCAACTTAAAGTAGGCACTCATTTATTGTGTGTTACAGAGAGAAGAAGAGAGACAGGAGGATGGATGACGGTGAATGGAGGCATAGAGGAACATTATGAACACAATAACCCAGGACCATAAACTAAGATGAGTCATAATAGAATCACCATATTGCTTGAAAAACACCTGTTACACCTGTGGATGTCTGCTTCAAATACACAAATAAGATTATTCTGTGAAAATCATAGAATTGTTGGGTCTGTGGGTACAAGGTGTCTTGCAAGTCATGTAGTACAGCATAATGGGGGAATCCCTGACAGACTTATCAGGAGAATGACTTCAGAAGTTATGACCAACTAGTCAGAAGAGATTTCAAAAATTCAATTGGATATCATTTCGGTAAGCACACTAGTTCTACGACGGTCCATAAAATTTGAACTACAATCAAGTAGTTTGTAAAAGACATTTGTTCATAAATCTTAAGAGTGAAGAAAAGAGGGATGGCAGATTTCCCCACTGAGAGAATTAGAAGTTTGAGGACTAAGTGAACTTGTACCTTTGGAAATCAATGATAAAGCTACAAAATCAGATTCAGTGTGCCCCATCAAGTTGGCCATAAAGAGTATACAGTAAGCCTCCTGGCTGAGATTTCCAGGCAGTAAGCAACACCAGGCAAGCTGAGACAGTTAACTCCCAAATTGTATGGGTCAATGAAATTGTTTCCATGGGGAAGAACTACCTTTCCACTCCAGGAAGATTCAGAATGAAGCACAATTTCTGTCATAGCTTGCTCTACTGAGACTAGAGTATGTGTGCAAATTTAGCATTTTCTGTATTAAGATTGTTTAAGAGAAATAAGTCTATCAGAGTGTCAACCTTCTAATTAGAATTTAAATGTGGAATTTGAGGAACAAGGCAGAGGATCATAGGGGAAGAGAGAATAAAATGAAACAAGAAGAAACCAGAGAGGGAGACAAACCATAAGCCACACTCTTAATCTCAGGAAGCAAACTGAGGGTTGCTGGGTTGGGGGCTGGGGGGATAGGGAGAGCGTGGTTGGGTGATGGACATTGGGGAGGGTATGTGCTATGGTGAGTGCTGTGAATTGTGTAAGCCTGATGACTCACAGACCTGTACCCCTGGAGCAAATAATACATTATATGTTAATAGTAAGAATAAGAATAAGAATAAAATAATTTAAATGTGTAGTTGAATAGTCAATATAGGCTTCTATTTTGTAGTCAAAATCTTCTAAACTGGGAAGAAGCACTGGAACAGTTAAGAGAATTTTAAGTTTACTCTTCAGCTGAGCAGTTCTTTCTTGGAGATAACCTGAGAAGAGGTGGGGGGAAGGGGGCAGGGAGGTGAGCCTGTGGCATCTCCTCTCTTACGGTCCCAGGATGCTGGACTCCTCAGTGGCAGATGAAATGACCTGACTGACCCTGAAACTCTTGGAGAAGAGACGGGAGCAAGAGCCTGAGAGTGTGGAAGGGGATTCTGAGGGTCCCTCTCCCCCCGCCCCGAGGCCAGGAAGGGAGGACAGGAACGAAGCAGCCCTGCAGAGCTTCTGCAGAGATTCTGGGAACAGCACCTTCTGGAGGACGCCTCCCAGATCCAAGTCCTGAGGAGACAAACAGATGAGGAGGCTGTGGGTCAGCGTTGCTCTCAGAGGGCCTTGCCATGGGCATCTACCTTGCCACCTCCCCGCCTCCTGCAGCCCTGGAGCCACCAGGAAATATCCAGGAGACATTCAGTCTCCTGGCTTCCTGCCACCATCATTCAAGAGCTACCTTGGCAGCCACTTATCTCACAGATTCCCCCTCTCCAGGCCCTCCCCACTCAAAGGTCAGGAGGTATTAAGGAAAGCCACCTGTCTGTGTCCTTGATTTCTAGGAATTCCTTACGTATTGAACATGGTTTCTTTTTGATACACCTACCACAAATGTCAAGTCTTTTGGCTTGCCTTTCACTCTCTTTGTGGTGTCTTCAGATGAACACAAGTTCTTAATTTTAATCAAGTTTTGTTTTTCAGGCTTTTTCCCTTAAAAAAAAAAAAAGGATTTTCACATTATAGTTATAGTTACATTATAGTTATGAGTTTAACGGGTCAGATTTGTAAGAATTATTTAAGCACTTGGAAAGGTTTGTAGGTCAAACAACTTTTAAAGCTACAGAATTGAAATAGAGTCAATAAATATAAGTGCAGTGTCAAAGGGTCAAAGATGCTTAATTAACAAATCTATAAGTAGAACCAAATATTAGTCAAAGACTCTTACAAGTGATTGCAAAAATGTGCTTGGTTTATGAATAAAACAAGATTTGTAAGCTGAACCTTAAACCTTAAGGATTTTGAATCTGAAACTCTAATAAATGTATTATTAGCTTCAAAGGCTTGAACAAGCCTCTACATAGTCTTTTCTGCACTTAAAACAGCCTATTAAAGTATGCTAAAAAATTAACACTTAGTGCTTTCATCATCAGCCCTCATTTCTTTTGTGGTTCCTCTTGCATATGACATGATTTACACACATCTCAAAATTTCGGTTACCTCTTCTGAACTGTAATTCATCACTGTACCTATGGGCACGTCTTCCAAAAATTCACATTGATGCTTATCAATTTAACATCTAAGAGGTGCTTAGTGTTTTAAAATCACCAAGATTTCCTGGTGCAATAATGTAAGTTCTAAAATTGAGATAAAATGTAAAAGAACTGAAATTTTGAGAAACAGTCCAAATTAATCCACTAACGTAGAACTTCTTTGTGGCACAGAAATTAAGCCTTACATGTTGGCACTTTGTCCAATCAGCATAATGCATTACCTTCTAGAAAATAACCTGCCTCCAGTTCCCTGAAGTTGAAATTTAGGGACATTAACAAAAACACTCTGCCCAACACAATCTGACAAGATGATGCAGCTGTAAATTTTCTTTCAATTCTACAAATATTGTGTTAGCATAGGGAAGTAGGGCTACTAGCTTTGAATTATTTTCTAGTAGTGGTAGTTTTAAAGGATAAAATATATACATAATGGATGAAAAGTAGAGCATAGGGAATATAGTCAATGTACTATAATAATTTTGAAGGTGATGGGTGGTAACTGCTCTTATTGTAGTGACCATTTTGTAATGTACGTAATTGTCAAATCACTGTGTTGTACACTCAACACAGTGTTTGAGTGTTGTACACTCAAAACTAATATAAGATTATATGTCAACTAACTTTCAATTAAAAATAAAATAAAATAAATACATACACATAATATTGTAACGGGTTTTGAACATTTCCTATGACTGTAGAACAGCATGGTAGTCATAAAATCTTTACTTTTCCCCAAAAGAAAAGCAAAGTACATGAATGGAGGATGTCTCCAATTACAAAGAAAAAAGATAGAGGGATAACCCAGTAGCAAAAAAGAAAAATAGTTGTTAGGTAGATTTAATTAAAGTCTCATTTAAGACTATGCTTTCCCTTACTGTACTTCAAAGGTTCTGGGCTAGTTCACTCATAATTATATATGATTAAATTTAATAATAAAAAAGGGATAAAGAGCAACTTCCTGCCTTTCATCACCTTCAGAGTAACCAGTACCAGACTTGCCCTCCTGCTGTAACAACTATAAATGACAAATAAATGAGGCAATAATTTTTGGACATTGGATACCAGGTAGCACAGGACTGAGGTCCTTGAGAGAAGAAAAGCCCATGAAATGAACAGCACATTCACCCTGGATTTTTGCCTAGGAAAACCTTCCAAACCATAGGGACAAAGAAGTGAAGTTCTAGCAGGGCACCGAAGTCTCCCTGAGCTGAAGAGATAGAGAGTGAAATTCAGGGCTGCTGAAGGAATTTGTAAGGCATGATACCAGAAAGAATCCAGCTGCAAAGATGGATTCCTAGAAGTCTGTGTGGGAGCTGTGGGCAGATCTGTGGCCGAGGGCAGAGCTGCATACATGCAGGGCAAAACCCTTGCAAGGCCCAAAAGAGAGAGGCTGCTGCAAGGTTAAGTGCTCCATGAGGTAACTCGGTGTTGGGAGGCTTTGGAGTTCCAGCCCAGACAGAGTGGGAGACCTTGCTAGGCTCTTTGACCACTTCCTGAGACCCCAGAAAGGCCATGGGATAGGAGGACGTAATATGTCCTCAAATCTGGGTCATTCTTTAAAGCAGAGGTTGGCAAAATTTTTGTAACAGGGCCAGACAGAAAACACTTTAGGCTTACAAGTCATATGTTCTCTTTCACAGCCTCTCAATTCTGTCATTGTAGCATGAAAGCAGACACAGACAACATGTAAATGAATGCGCATAGGTGCATTCCCATAAAACTTTGTCTATAGACTTGAAGGTGACCTAAGTGTTAGGATGGGCAGACAAGGACAGAAATGTAGCCATTGTAAATACATTTAAGGACATAACAGAAAAGATAAACATAGCAAACAGATGAGAAACCTCAACATTTAAGTGGATATTATAAAAAATAACCAGAAGGAGGTTCTGTATTGGCAAATTACATTATCCGAAATAAAATATTCATGAAATAAGCATAACAGCAGAGCAGAAATCACAGAAGAGAAAGTGTGAGCTTGAAGACATATCAAAAGAAATCATTCAACCTAAAGAACTAGAGAAAAAAAATTGTCAATTAATAGAGCCTCGGTAATCTCTAGAAAGATACCAATGATCTAATGTGTGTAAGGAGAGTACCAGAACAAAAAGAGAAAGAGACCAGAGAAGGAAAAATACATTTGAAGGAAAGATGGATGAAATGTTCCTAAATTTGGATTTTAGAAAACCGATTTACAGATCCAAGAAGCTGGGTGAAACTCATGCAAGACAAACACACACAAAGAAAAACACAATGAGACATTTCATAGTCACAGCGAAAAAAAATCAAAGATGAGGAGAAAAATCTTAACAGAAGCCAGAGAAAAATGTACATTATATTCAGGTGAACTATAATACAAACTCAAACTGACATTTCAGCAAAAACAGTGGTAACAGAAAGACAGAAAATGAATCTTCAAAGCACTGCAGGAGAAAAAAAGTCAACCAGTATCAGCTCAAAATTCTATATCCAGCAAAATTATCATTGAAAGGAGGGTAAAATAAAAACATTTCCAGGTGAATGAAAGCTGAAAGAATTTGTTGTCAGCTAATTTATAATATAAGAAATGTTAAGAGCGAATTTTCAGACTGAAAGAAAAAATGAAACCAAATTGAATCTCGGATTTATAGAAGGCATGAAGAGTATAGAAAATTAGAAATATGTAGATATATTAAAAAACTTATCTTTCTTTTCTCTTAGATCCTTTAGACAATTGTTTAAAGTAAAAGTAGTAACACTGTTGTGTAGGGGCTTTATAAAGTCCATAGAAATAAAATATATGGAGGCGCCTGGGTGGCTCAGTGGGTTAAAGCCTCTGCCTTCGGCTCAGGTCATGATCTCGGGGTCCTGGAATGGAGCCCCGCATCGGGCTCTCTGCTCAGCAGGGAGCCTGCTTCCCCCTCTCTCTCTGCCTGCCTCTCTGCCTACTTGTGATCTCTGTCTGTCAAATAAATAAATAAAATCTTAAAAAAAGAAATAAAATATATGGCAAGTTAGCATAAAGAATGGAGTAAAAGAAATTATACTGTTGAAAATATCTTTCATTTTACATGAAGTGCTGCAATGTTAATTTAAAATAGACTTTGATTTTTAAAAAATGGGAGAAATAAATAAGAATGTTAAAAATTCAATTAAATGGAAAGAAAGTGGGAAAAGAATAACAGAGGAGCAAAGAACACGTGACAAACAGAAGACAAATACAAACCAATAGACCCTGACCCAACCATCTCAGCAACTACATAAAATGTCAATGGACTGTATACCCCAATGAAAGGGTAGACGGTCTGATTGAATTTAAACAGCAAGACTGAATTATATACTCCCTATAAAGGGTGCAATTTAAAAATAAAGACAAATACAGGGACGCCTGGGTGGCTCAGTTGGTTAAGCAGCTGCCTTCGGCTCAGGTCATGATCCCAGCATCGTGAGATCGAGTCCCGCATCGGGCTCCTTGCTCGGGAGGGAGCCTGCTTCTCCCTCTGCCTCTGCCTGCCACTCTGTCTGCCTGTGCTCGCTCGCTCTCTCTCCCTCTGTCTCTGACAAATAAATAAATTTAAAAAAAGAGAGAGACAAACTTGATAAAAAAATAAAATAAAGACAAATACACTGAAGGAAAAAGATATATCATGCAAACAGTAAATGTTAAGAAAGTGAGGGCATGTTAGTATCAATCAAAGTACACATCAAGGCAAAATAGTATCTCATACGATAAAAGGATCAATTCACCAGCAAGGCATACTCCTAATGTGTATGTTTCTAATAGTAGAGCTTTAAAATACATGAGATGAAAACTAACAAAACTAACAAAACAGAAGGGAGAAATAAGCAAACCTGCAGCCATAAGCGGAAACTTCAGTGCCTTTTAGCAACTGACAGAACAATTTAAAAATCAGCCTGGCCAACACCTCGCAGATGAGTATTGCATCTGGTCTTCTTCCTCTTTGAAACACCCACTGTATCTCAATATTCTCAGAATGGATTGGAAAGTTAAAATAATTCAATATGCTTTTTCCAATACATATTTTTAAAAACTGCTTTTTTAAAATCATAACCTTATTTTCCTTTTTTAAAAAAAATTTTGTTTATTTATTTAGAGAGAGACTGTGCATGTGTGAGCGGGTGGAGGGGGGGCAGAGGGGCGGAAGGAGAGAGAGAATCCCAAGCTCAGTGTGGAGCCCCACACAGGCTCGATCTCACAACCCTGATATCATGACCTGAGCCAAAACCAAGAGTCAGTCGCTTAACCAGCTAAGCTACCCGGGTGCCCTGTCATGACCTTATTTTCATAAAAGTCTTGGAACTGCTGATTTAGCTCATCCAATATATGGAGAATGTTATGGATTGAATTCTGTTCCCCCAGAATTTGTATAGAGAAGGCTTACCTCTCAGTATCTCAGAATGGGACTATATTTGGAGATAGATCCCTTAACGAGATGGGTAAGTTGAAATGGGGCTGTTTGGATGGGCTTTAATCCAGTCTGATTGGACTTGGGATCTGTTTTTATAAGAGGAAGTCTGGACACAAAGAGTCACCAGAGATCCACACACATAGAGAAAGGACCAAGTGAGGACACAGTGAGAAGGTGATCATGTGTAAGCCAAGGACAATGGCCTCAGAAGAAACTAAAGCTTCTGACACCTTGACCTTGGACTCATAGCATGGCTGACTAGGAACTGTGCCACTCCCCAGCATCATGAGGCAGTATCGTACTGTATATCATTAGCTCAGGAGAAGGTCAAAACCCAAAACCGGAAATAGAGTTTCTACTAAATGCATATCACTTTTGCACCTAATATCAAAAAATCATTACGTTGAAACATCATTAAGTCTGGAACAGTCTGTACTATATAGGAAATGAGAACATTCGAAGATGGGTGGAAGACTCTATACTTAATGGTATTCCATGAACAGAAACACACAGGGAAAGACACATGGCATGTCTGTCTAGACTAAAGAAGGCTTTGACACTTGGGGACAATACACCATAGTAAGATTTAGAGCCCCAGGTACTCATATGACTTAAAAATAAATAAGCAGAAAACGAAAGGACAACAGAGTAAATAAGAAAAGAAGACACACTAATCCTGACATCTTGACCCAGGTATGTGCTTGGTTGACTCCAATTCTGTGAGACACTCAGAATTTAGAAGAGGCAGTGTGTCTAGTCCAGCAGTCACATTTTATAAAGTGGAAGCTGGAGCCCAGAGAAATTAAGTGACTATCCAAGGTCACACAGCCAGTGGCAAAAATGGGTCTTGACCTAAGTCCCTAAACACCCAGTCTTCATTTCACAGTACCAAAAATGGGACAGTGAAGTCGATAATGTGATAATCTTGTGTTTAAAAAAAAAAAACAGATAATGGCAGTGTTCTCTGATACTAGCTTGACTCCAGTAATGAAAACATTTAGGGTCAAATGAAGAACCAAAGACATTTTAATAAATGACAATAATCGAATCATATTTTAATGTGGAAAGAAAATAGCTTTTATTTAGCATTTTCTCTCATCTGTGAATGGCAGGCTATCTCTGAGAACAACAACAGCAAATTCCAAACACAAAATTCCTATATAGCAACAAAGTATAGATCCTTGTTGGCATCATATAGTGGTACCTTTGGAAGTATTGACAGAGAAGACAGTGCAGTGAGGGGGAAATTTGGAGTGGTGTGGGGAGCTAGGTAGGGGGAAAGAAAATCAGAGCTGCCCTCACCTGATTGGCACCACTGGCCTCTAAAAATGTTCAAAGATCCATGTAGTATGAGTAGTGCTTAAGATGGGACACAGGCAGGCTCTCTAAACCACCTAGACCAAGGGGTCAGTGTTGGCATAAACTTCTGGAAAGGTGGGGCCATGCCGGAGTCCAGATCAGGCTGATAGAGCTTAACAGTTCTGCTGTCCAGATAGAGTCAAAGGTAAAGTAGAAAGGAGTTCTCTCTAGAGTCAGCAGCTCAGTCTAAAACACTCACTGCCTGTCATCATGAGTCTACACATCCACATAAACAATCTTCTACAAAGGCAAATATTCGTTTATATGGTAGTGGGTGTGAGATTCAAAAAGAGAAATAGTGATTTATGTTAGTAATTAAAATGTATTTAGTGCTTCACACTTTACTTCTGTTTTATAAAGAGGATGCCAAACTCAGAAATGTGAAGCAGTTATGCGGCATGTAAGGCATCAAAGACAAATGAGTCCCTTTAAGGTGGGATCTGAAGCAGGTGCTGTCGGAGGTTATGGTCAGCACTGCTGCATATGGTTCTACAAGCATGTCTCATGGTGCCCTTCCCGAAGGGACTCAGTTGCCCTATCCCGTGGGAAACTTTGACGAGTCTTATGAAATGTGTCTCAGAAAATTCCATGGAACTTTCTAGGGGGGGAGCAGAACATGTATTCATTGACCCGTCTCCCCCATTGGTCAAAGGTTGCCTCATGGGGTATTATTAACTGTCCCTTCTTCTCCCTTCCTGTCCCTTCTTCCCCACCCATCCCTTCCCGTCCCTTCCTGTCCCTGCTTTCTCACCCCCACCCCCACTTTAATCTCGCACATGTGTGAGCGCCAAGAAGGTTCCTATGAGCATCCCCATGAAGGGAAATCTCAAAAGGCCCCCAGACAAGAAATGAGAGGACTGGAGTGTTAGGTGAGACATTATTCAGGGGTACCTGCGTGAAAGTGGTTGATGTCCGCACAGAACTGGTCACTGCAGCTGGGGCTGGAATAAAAGTGAGGCCGAGAGGATGTGAAGTGATACACCACAAGTGTCCACTGCCCAAGAGCATTTAGTCAAGGGGATCAGAAGGACTGACATTCATCTCGTGCTCTGCTGTCCACATCACGTTCACTAGTGCAGCCTGCGCTGCTTGGAAGAGGCGGCTTGCTTCTCTTACTTAAGCAAAGATGCCATACAGGGTAGCAAGGGCCCTGGTTTTCCTTGCCAAGGGCCACATAGCAGACTAGAATCTGAATTCCAATGTTCAAAAATCTAAAACAAACAAGAAAAAGAAATAAAGGCACCCAAATTGGAAAGTAAGAAGTAAAATGATCTCTGTTCAAAGACAGCATGATCTTATATGTGGAACACTCCACACATACGTGTACAAACACACATGATCCTATCATAATTAATAAAAGAAATTAGCAAAGTTACAGGATAAAAAATCAACACACAAAAATCAGTTGTATTTCTATACACTACGCACGACCAATCTGAAAAGAAAATTAAGAAAATAACCCCATTTACTATTCATCAAAAAGAATAAAATAGTTAGAAATAAACCTAACCAAGGAGGTAAAAAAAACTTGTACACTGAAAACTACAAAGCATTGCTTAAAAAAAATAAAAGAAGACACACACAAAAAAGTAAAGAGGTCCCTTGCTCATGGACTGAAGGATTTAATATTATTAAAATAGCCACACTACCCAAGGTGATCTACAGATTTAATGCAATCTCTATCAAAATACCAAAGGCATTTTTTGCAGAAAAAGGAAAAAACATTCTAAAATTCATATGAAATCTTAAGGGATATATGACAACTAAAACAATTTTAAAAAAGAACAAAGATCAAACCTCCTATTTCTTGATTTCAAAGCATGCTACAAAGCAAGAGTCACTAAGTTGGTGTGGTACTAGTGTAAAGACACATAGATCGACCAGTAGAACAGGATAAAAAGCCCAGAAGTAATCCCTTTCATATATATAATAATTTTTAATAAGACTATTCAGTGGGAAAAAAAAAAGAGTAGTTTCTTCAACAAATGATGTTGAGGAAACTGGATATCCACCAGAAAAAAAAAAAAAATAGAAGAAGTTGAACCCTTACTTTACAACAGATGCAAAAATTAACTCAAAATGGATTAACGACCTAAGGGTAAGACCGTTTTAGGTAAAATTTAAATTATAAAATTTAATATAAAATTCCTGAAAGAAAATATAGGGGGAAATCTTTAGGACATTGGACTTGGCAATGATTTCTTAGAGATGACACCAAAAGCACAGACAACAAAAGCAAAAATAGACAAATGGGATGACATCAAACTTAAAGACTTCCACGCATCAATGGGAATGATCAACAGAATGAAAAGGGAATCTATGGAATGGGAGAAAATATTTGCAAATCATATATTTGACATATATAGGTTGATATCCAGAAAAGACTATATATAAGGAATTTCTACAACTCAACAACAGAAAATAATCTGATTTTAAAATGGGGAAAGGACTCAAATAGACAATTTTACAGACATATGGTAATGGCCAACAAGCATATAAAAGAAGCTCAACATCATTAACCATAAGACAAATACAAATCACAACTACAATGAGATACCCCCTCAAACCCACTAGGAAGGTCACTGTGAAAAGAACAGAAAATTAAAAGTGTTCACAAGAGGGGTACCTGGGGGGCTCAGTGGGTTAAAGCCTCTGCTTTCGGCTCAGGTCATGATTCCCAGGGTCCTGGGATTGAGCCCTGCATAGGGCTCTCTGCTCAGCAGGGAGCCTGCTTCCCCCTCTCTCTGCTCGCCTCTTTGCTTACTTGTGAACTGTCTGTCAAATAAATAAAATCTTAAAAAAAAAAAAGTGTTCACAAGAATGCAGAGAAATTGAAACCCTTGTGCATTGTTGGTGGAAATATAAAATGGAACAGCCATTATGGAGAACAGTACAGAGGTTCCTCAAAAAATTGAAAATAGAACTACCATGTGATCCAGCGATTCCACTTCTGACTATGTACATATGAAATTCAAAGCACGATCTCAAAGAGGTATGATACACATGGCAGCACTATTTACAACAGTCAAGAGGGGGAAGTGACCCAAATATCCACCAAAAGATGAATGGGTATTTGCATTGACATGGATGGAGCTAGAGGGTCGAATGCTAAGTGTAATTAGTCAATCAGAGAAAGACAAATATATTATTTCATTCATATGTGGGATTCAAGAAACAAAAGAAGTGAGTAAAGGGAAAAAAGAGAGAGAGAAGGCAAGAAACAGACTCTTAACTGTAGAGAACAAAGTGATGGTTACTAGAGGGCATGTGGGCGGGGTGGGGGGTGTGAGTGGGGGAAAGAATGAAATAGGTGATTGGGATTAAGCAGTGTACTTGTGGTGAGTACTGAGTGACATATCGAAGGGCTGTATCAATATTCTGTACACCTGAGACTAATACAACACTGTATGCTAACTATACAGAAATTAAAACTTTTTAAAATGAAAATGTGGTATATACTTATGATGGATTGTTATGCAGCCTTAAAAAAGAAGGAAATCCTGTCACGTGCTAAAACATTGGATGAATCTTAAGGAAACTAAGTGAAATAAGCCAGTCACAAAAACCAAATACTGTATGTTTCCATTCATATGAAGTATCTAAAGTAGTCAAAAATCATAGAAATAGCAAGTAGAAACGTCACTGCCAAGAGCTAGGAAGGAGGGAGAATTAATGTTTAATGGGTATGGAATTTCAGTGTTGCAAGACGAAAAGGTTCTAGAAATCTGTTGCACAATAATGTGCATATTCTTAACACTACAGAAATGTACACTCTAAAATGGTTAAGATTGGGGGTGCCTGGCTGACTCAGTCAGTGGAGCATGCCACCCTTAATCTCAGGGTCGTGAGTTCGAGCCCCATATCTGGTGTAGAGATTACTTAAAAAAATAAACTTATTAAAGAAATTAATTAAGGGCACCTGGGTGGCTCAGTGGGTTAAAGCCTCTGCCTTCGGCTCAGGTCATGATCCCAGGGTCCTGGGATCGAGCCCCGCATCAGGCTCTCTGCTCAGCGGGGAGCCTGCTTCCTCCTCTCTCTCTGCCTGCCTCTCTGCCTACTTGTGATCTCTGTCTGTCAAATAAGTAAATAAATAAATAATCTTTAAAAAAAAAGAAAGAAATTAATTAAACCGTTAAGATGGAACATTTAATGTTATACGGCTTTTATCACAATGAAAAAAGACCAAAACACCTCAACAACACCCAAAACAACTCGGTATTTTTTTTTTCAAGATTTTATTTATTTAAGAGAGAGAGAGCACTAGAGAGAGCAAACTCGAGTGGGAGAGGGAGAGGGAGAAGCATACTCCCTGCTGAGCAGAGAGCCAGACACGGGGCTCGATCCCCGACCGTGGGATCACAATCTGAGCCGAAGACAGATGCTTAACCACCTGAGTCACCCAGGCACCCCAATAACTCAGTAGTTTTAAAGAAATAAAACAATTGGTGAAGATGACTGAAGTGACCCATTAATGAGACATATAAACAGTTTGTACTCCATAAACATGTACAAAAAGTTCTAAAGAACATGGAGCATGTTTCCGTGTCATCTCTGGCTCATCTTTCCTAAAGAAAGGCCCTTAGTGGCCTGAAGGGACTGGTTAGTGTTCAGTCCAGTTTCTCTAGATGACTCACACATTGCTTATGCCACACCGTCATTTAGACACCTGCTTCTTGCTCTGGGATCCTTGAGAGTGATTTTAAGGAGTTAGTTTTGCTTCTTATCTTGTTCATAGAAATTCTTTGAAGACTGAGGTTTTACCAGCTGACTGTGATAAGGGGCTTTGCCCATTATTGGTTGCAAAATTCCCACTTGGCTATGTATGGCTTGCTGAGCTCTGTTGCTCCATCTGTGGGATACAGAGTCATGGTGCCCTTTCTACAAATCATTTTGTATGCCATGACTAAGTGTGTGTGTGGGGGGGGTGTTAAACGTGTTTTAGTTGCTAAGAATCACTTCCTACTTGGAACGAAAGCTAGAAATAAATTCTCTGTTGACTGTGTTACTATTAAACCTTCTCCTCTTCTTGCTTCCTGCCCTCTTGCCAACAGTTGCTTGGAAGCTGGAATAAAACTATTTCCTCATCCAATGTTCTGTGAGTTGCCACAAGTTGCCTGAAGTGATACAGACAGCAGTCATTGAGAGGAGAACTAGAATCTAGGTTTTTCTGATTATACACGGGATGCTCTTTCAACTAACTTTCTGGCTATAGTTATTGGTTAGCAGTTCCAATTTTCCAAGAGTTTTATGTTGAAAAGATTATTTTCTTTAACTTATTTGTAAATCCTAGTGGTGAATAAACAAACCAAAATCATAACACTCTTTAACACAATTTTGCAAATGTAGGAAAGAAGAGGACAATTAATATTTATTGAGCATCTACTCTTTGACAGACCTGTACATTTTATCTCATTTTATCCCCACTACACTGGAGGGCATTTATTACTAGGTAGGAAATTTTCTGTATACTTCAAAGAGCAGGAGACTAAGGCTAAAAGAAGTAATTCAAGTATACTTATTCATGTTATGCCCTGGCTTCCATCTCTCATTGGTTAGAGACTGTCCCCTGGAACGTCATTGTCTTGTACTTCCAGTTTGTGCATCTGTCGCCGCGTCTCAGAGAGTTCCTGAAGAACTCTCCTTCTCAGAGAGCTCTTCTCAGAAGAAGAAGAACTCAGAACTCAGAAGAACTCTTGGAGAAGGAATGCCAGGGAAGGAACAGGCCAGCAAGAGATGCACACACAGCTGAGGCCAGGCAGAGCCAAGTTACACCTACACGTCTGGTTGTTGATGCTGAATGAACAAGAGGTGTCCCGTACACCCACCAACAACAAACACATATCCATCTAGTCCCTAATCTTCTTTTTTAAAATTTTTATTTATTTTTTTTAAGATTTTATTTATTTATTTGACAGAAGAGATCACAAGTAGGCAGAGAGGCAGGCAGAGAGAGAGAGGAGGAAGCAGGCTCCCTGCTGAGCAGAGAGCCCAATGCGGGGCTCGATCCCAGGACCCTGGGATCATGGCCTGAGCCAAAGGCAGAGGCTTTAACCCACTGAGCCACCCAGGTGCCCCTAGTCCCTAATCTTCTTAATTCCAGCCCTCATACAGCTCTCGAATCACGCTGCCATCTTCTATGGGCTTACTGATTGCCACATCGTACCTAATAAATGTTTCAAAATATACGAAGAAGGGTCTTTGGAGAAGATATTGTCATGACCCGTCTTTTTTCTCAGTCCAAAATATGAGTGATATCCACACAGGGAGAATTTTCAAAAGTGGTCCTCGTGATTGTGATCATCTTTTTGAGAAAAAGAAAAAAAAAAAAAAAGCAAACCTATAAACAATGAGAAGTCACCAAGCAGTTGAAAGTGCAATCTTTTATTTTACAAAATTAGAATTTTACAGGGAACAGTAGACAGTTTGGGGGTGAAAAATGCCAAACGAATATGGACATGAGAGTTTCCTGCAGACTGGAAAAGTATCTTCCAGGAAGAGGCAAGACATTAGAAAACAGGTATCTGCGTTCCAACACAGGCAACTCAAAGCTAAAATGATGAAGAGAGGGAAAAAACTGGTGCTAGTGATAGAATTACTATTTGCTATGAAGTAAATATGGCGCTCTAGGAAAGAAATGGCAGCCTCATTAAGCTGTGGAAATTACTATAGACAAGGTCGGGTGATATTTTTAAATAAAGGTTGCACATACATCCACCCACATTTTTATGCCCCTCGGCCCTTCCAGACTTAGTTAGCCAGAGCACTTTTCCTTTCAGCTCCAGAGCAGGAAGGTACTATGTCCAATATGAAAATAATGGTGGAGTCAAGCATTTGGCCCTTCAGTTTTTTTCAAAATGATGGGCCTTGGCTGACACAGAGACACATATCATCTGGGAACACGCATTCTCTGAACTGGAGAGAGAAAACTAAAGAGACTGGGATCAAGAACTGTTGCAAGGGCAGCTCCAAAGGATTTGTTAATCAGTTGAGGAAGATGTCAAGATGGAGACGGAAGAGCGTCCATCGGCTTTAGCAATACGGAGTTGTGACTTCGGTGAGAAGCACTTGGTTGGCACCGTGGAACGGACACCTGATTCCAGGGGCTGGAGGCAGAGCAGGCGACAAAGGCATCACAGAGTCGACTGCTGCCTCCCCTGGACTTAGAGCCAAGCCCTGGAACGTTCACTTCCTAGAATGTATTCCTTGGAGCCATTACACAGAGAGGAACGAGTGGCGGAGTGAAGGGTGGTCGGCGGGCATAACTCACCATGGCAATTTTTATATTTAAAACTCAGCCTGTTGTTGAACTGAGAGGCAATAAATACTAATCTTTCACTAAGCAAACACTGACTCACAGTGTTGTGAGACAGCCGGAACAAAAGCCGGGACAATCAGCCATTCTTCTATTCATCCGGAGCTAGAAATCTGACCCCTAACCAATTTCCATTTCAGATCTCGTATTAGAGATAATTTAAAAAATAAAATTAAAGTAAAGGCCTCTACCAATTCCCAAACACATCAAGCTGCATACACGAACTTTCTGAAGCTCCTTGCGTGTCAGTCACAGAGTTCAACAGAAGGCAGCCTCGAGAAAAGCCACAACGTACCACCAGGTCTTTACTCTCTGACTTCATCCTAATCCTGTGGCTGCATCAGGTTAAATCGAAGTTTTCTAAATTTTAAGAGATTAACAAATGCTATTGTTATCAGTCAGCGTTACTGCATAACAGCACCCCACAATGTGGTGACCTTCACCAACAAACGTTATCACTTTCCACATGTGGGTGGGAAAAGGCCAGTGCGTGCTTTCCAGTGGATAGTTGGGGTCTGGGTCTGTGCAGCGGCTGTGTGCCGCCTCGCTCCTAAGTCTTCACATGCCTGAGGGATGACTGCCAACATATATCTTGGGAAGCAGAGATAAAGGAAGTTTCCAAAGGAATTTTTATATGTTAAAGTAGACTTACAGGATTCTGGAGGTTGGGCTAAGATTGCCTTTTGCCCTTAGCAGAGTATCAGCATTGAGACAATTGAGTTCCCAGAGGAATGTCACTCTGCCTGTTCCAAGGATTTGTCAGTGGGCTGTTGGTAGTAAGGAGATTTAGTTTCCCTTTGTTTCCCACATCATCCCCCCCCACCCCCGCCGTACAATTTGACCCTGACGTCTTTAATGTTGCTAAGGGTGAAAGGTCTCATCTTCCGTAACTTCTTCCTGCTGAACAGAGGCATTGAGATGTCCCTACCTATGGGTCAACATTGGTCAGTTGGGCTTACAGATATAGCAGTTACCAAAGGCAGTGGCAGGTGAGGCCCAGGAAGACCGCATGTGTGAATGTCCCAGAGCGGTAAGGATCATCGGTCAGCTTGATCGTGGCAGCGCAGCAGTCCAAGCGCCAGGTGGAGAGACCTGGGAGAAAGCAACAAAACGTCCTTAGAATAACAAAAAGAAAAAGCAGCCCAAATAAGAGTCCGTTGGTAGTTGGCAAAAATCCTCTTCCAGTCCAGGTGTTTAAACAATCATTAGAGGAAAAGAGGAAAGAGAAAGGTTGTTTAAAGTGCCAGTTAAAGGAGTCATATGTCCGTTAGAAACCCAGAAGTATTTCTGTGGTCATCTGGGATGTATACACAGCATTCTGTTTTTATGACAACACGGGTTCCACCCTGTGCAGCAGTTAAAACATCTAATCTCATTCTGTTTTGTAAAACTGCCTCAGGTATCTGTGTTACTTCAGTAATGAGTAGAGAAATGCCATCCTGAGTGGCATTTAGGGCTTTGTTCGTGTCCATATGAAGAGCTGGCATGAGCAACAACATCCTCCAATCCTGAAGACGGAACAAAGATGGGTGCTTGGTGGTCACACTAATGAAACACAGAACATGTCCATCATTGCTTTAAATTTGGAAGGTTGGCTGGGTTGGTACTGGTTTTAATAATGTATCCGGGCATCCAGGCAAGACCAAGAGTACAGTGGCCTATCCACCTGGGGGAAGCTATGGACACAAATTAGACACATACAGCCCGTGGGTCCCATGAGGAACCAGTCATCTAATTCTGGGCCTCCCTGAACTACGGTCAGGATATTGAGGGTTATTCCGTCTTGGAGGACCATCTTTTGAATTTGCGGGTGTCTGCCTGTGGAGCTTAGTTACAGGTGGTCACTGTATGCTTGTCTAAAGATTCTACTTACAATTTTATATCAATAGAGGTAGCTTCTAGGATAAATATGATTCAGGAATAAAATCATCAAGAAACCCTCCTTGTTTGAGGCCTAGCCTAAACAATAACCTAATTACTAGGAATCACTGACAAGTAGAAGACATGTCTCAGAGGTAAGGGCATTCCCAAATGCATCACCTACTCCAATCACAGGGAAAGTGGGGTCATCCATTATCTCCACAAGTCCATAGTTAACCCCATGGAGGAAGGTGTGCTCTGACTTCTAAGGAGTGATTTTTTCATCCCAGCCACACAGAACTGGTCAAGGTGCTAGCCGAGTCATACAATTGTTAGGAGTCAATCTCATTTTTCAGCTATTCTAATAATCATATGCTCATAGTGTCTTGTTATTAACCCCACAGAATAACAAGCAAGAAGAGTATCTATACATGAGCTACTGTGGTAATTTCTCTGCAGTTTACCTCAAATTGTTCGGCTTAGGCAAACAACATTCAAGGACAACCGAACTAGAATTTAACATCCTCAAAGACGTGTTATTGAAACATATTTTTTTTTTCTCTGAAATCACCTTTATTTCAAAAAAAAAAGTCAAATCAAGACTAATTTCTTGGCAGAACAAATCCAGTTTTTAACAAACCTGGCCTAATTATTTACATAAGCTCAGCAAGAAAAGTGATTGGCCATATAGATCTTTTAAAATATGCTTTGCTGGAACTTTTCATAAAGAATCTAGATTGAACTCTTAGTAGCCTCTTTAGGCCAGAAATCAAGCCAAATATTTGCCATCAGACATGCCTTCAATACCCATAGATTTGGGTGAATTCCTCTTCACCGGGTCCCCAAAGTATCCTGAGTTTCCTGTACCTGCCAGGAAATGACATTCTTTACTCATCTGGTAGGGCTGCTGGTAAGCAAGGAATCACCCCCCAACATTTCCAAGGGACTTTATGGCTCCAGGTTTCATGAAGTCAACCTCAATTCCTTAACGCTGTCTGGTCATATCTGAGTCTATGTGTGTCTCTCTCAAATACAACATTCCAATCAAAACCTTGGTAAAATAACCAGTGTTTCTAAAGGTGTCCTGTTATAAGGAGAACAGACTCTTTTTTAACTTATGCAAACGACTATGACTGCCATGGAAGAAAGAATACTTACTGAGACTTTTTGAATTTCAAAGTGTTCAGATAGAAAGAAAAGATAAGTGCTTCAATTTGTTCACAAATGAATACTTTATCACATTTTTGTAAGTCACAGGTATCTTATGAGAAAGTTCCCTCATTCTGGAAGAACAAACTTTAGAGAACTAGCAATATTTCAAACAAGAGTTATGAAACTATAATAATTTTTTCTCAATTTATTTAGTCCCATGTTACTAATAAGCTTTTTAGTTAGTTCTGGAAATTCCTACCCATTTCAGTTTTGATCTTAAAGATACCAAATACCCATATTTGTTATAAGAGGACTTTATATGAATTTCCTTGAAGAAAAGCCATGTTTTGTAAGAACACAAGAACAATTATAAATGACATAAACTCAGAAATGAACATTGTTAATGATCTGGTATGAGGTCATTATGAGGCGATTGACAAGGACGTTCAGTACTTCTGACACAGAACACTTCAGGAATCAGATTATCAAGTAATGACCTATACCAGGATGTAACATACCAAACAAACAAACATAATTAGTCAAAGAGACTTCATTTATGTTTTAAATCTTGAGGAAATTTAAGACCTTAGCAAATTTCAGGGGCACCTGGGTGGCACCGTTGGCTAAGCGTCAGATTCTTGGTTTCCACCCAGGTTGTGATCTCGGGGTGGTAAAATGGATCCCCATGTGGGGTTCCACATTCAGCACGGAATCTGCTTAAGAATCTCTCTCCCTCTCCCTCTGCCCCTCCCCTCTTTATAAAATAAATAAATCTATAAACAGATGAACAAACAAACAAAACAAAACCTTAGCAAACTCTAAAGCACATGATTAGATAGGAATCCAGATGGTTAAAGACCAGATAAAGACAAAGCATAGAAACTGGTTTTTCTGGGCAAACCAAAGAAAAAACAGCACAACTTTGTTTACATTTTCTTATCAAGAGCAAACCAAACAATTCAAGAAAACTTTGCCTTTTTAACTGAGAAAAGGCAGAATACCAGCGTACTTTTTAAATTCCGTCATTTCAATCTTAGTTTGTCCTTACCACACATAAAACTTCTTTCCAAAAATTCTCTTCACAAACCTTCTACAATTTTCTTTTGCATTCAGATTTTGTCCCCAGCCATTTCTCTCCAAATGACCAGTCTCACTTAGGGCAAAATTATCTTCTCTTACCAGCAACAAAAATGTATTCCCATTCCTAATATCCTTCTTGCACATGTAGAATTGCTTCCCTTATTTCCATCAGTCTTAATTAACATTTAGCAGGATTTTAACTCTTCGAGTCCTTAGTCTCCAGTGAAAAGCAAGTAGTAACCAAGTGTGAACTATCACACCAGAATTCTTCAGATGGTAACTTTATGGATCAGTTAAGCACAATGCCTATTTCCAACAGACCCAAATATCTGTAACCTTTTTGCAATAAGAAGTCAAAAGCACAGACATACTGTCTTTATTATTCATGCTTTAGCACTTTATTCTATTTGGAGAAGATCCAGATGTCCAAAGAATTCAATCCACTTTATCACCCAAGCAAAACTTTAAAGTTACCAAAGACATTGAAAGCTATTTTAACAATTACCCACAAAAACTTTGAGACAGACAACATTAACCATCAATTTTTTTTTAAAGATTTTATTTATTTATTTGAGAGAGAGTGAGTGAGAGAGAGCATGAGAGAGGAGAAGATCAGAAGGAGAAGCAGACTCCCCGTGGAGCTGGGAGCCCGATGTGGGACTCCATCCTGGAAGTCCGGGATCATGACCTGAGCCGAAGGCAGTCGCTCAACCACCTGAGCCACCCAGGCGCCCTTAACCATCAATTTAAGTCACCTTTTTG
Organism: Mellivora capensis; assembly: GCA_004024625.1. NCBI lineage: Eukaryota > Metazoa > Chordata > Mammalia > Carnivora > Mustelidae > Mellivora > Mellivora capensis. The sequence goes on along the minus strand of PISX010004181.1, from coordinate 37,349 downwards.
GTAACAAATTGCAACAGAGATAACATGAGCTTATTTGACCTTTAGTAAACCTTGGTAGAATGAAAGTTCCATAGTTAATGCTGACAACTCTAAAGACATGTCCATTTTAATTAAACCAACAAACTTAAATTGGTTTAAATACCACATTATGTTCTACCTAGGTCCACTTAAAAGTCAATCAACTTGTTCCCCATTGTCATGTCCTGCCAGGGGCACCACTGGGGCAATCGAAATCGGGTGGTGTATGCAGGGTGCACCCCAGGTGGTGCAGAAACTAGGGGAGAGGGAAGGGGAGGCAGATGAGGTGAAGTGCTGCCAGAAGGTAGAGAAAGAAGGCTGGGGGTTCTAAACATCATCAGCTCAGACAGTTGAATAGACACCGTGGTTTTCTCCACCAAAGTGGAAATAGGCAGCCCATATCAGGCCGGAGGAGACAGAAAACTTCCCGAAAGCAGAGGGAGTTTCAGCAGCTGTTTGGGACGATTCCTTCATGTTCCCGTCCCAAGGTAGATTAACCACAGGTGGCTCCAATTATAACCATTTACCCGGGAAATGAATGAGGGAGAAGACCCCCACATGTATTACGACAAGGAACAGTGAGATAGAGTCCCCGTCATTACCAGTGGCCTATGTTTCCTCCAGCAACCTTGATTCTATTAGGAGAAGGCCTATTTAGATAATTATCACCCAGTATGTCAGTTTACTGGCCTAATTACTGACCAAACACGTTCTGCAAGAAATCCTTAGGTTTGAGTCCTGATATAGAGCCCTGAAGGCCTGGACCTATGGTACCTTCTACCTTCGTCCATTTGCCCTGTTTCTTACCTTAGTCCATTTGCCCTGTTTCTTGCAGAAAAGATCTAACTGATAAATCCTACTGAGGTAATGCAGTGTTACAGAAGATCTCTCCCTTCCTAAATTTTGCAATCTGAATTGTTTCCAGTGGGTTAAAAGGCATCCCAAGGGAGAATCCTTGGGAACATCCATGACCAAGAAAATTCCATTCTGACTCCCAGGTGGTGTCCCACGCAGGATTATGTCATGGGTTCCTAGTGTCAAAGTGCCTCGAAGTGTCCCTCAAACAAAATCACTATGATCACCACCTGCCATTAAAGGCCCCTGTGGGAAGGATGCTAGTGTTTCCTGACTCGCCCATCACACTCTAAATGGGTGACAAAATGGGTGCTAATGTATGAACCAAGGTACTTTGCTTTGAAGGTCATACCATGAAGGTCATACCTATTTTGCCTTGCCTTGCAGAATTCACTCACTTTTAACCCATGGAAAATAGGAGAAAAGTTTTACAAGGGGAAATTACCCAATTTTGTCATTTAAATTGTTAGTAGAGGACATTGACAGCAAACAGTGAAGACAGAAACCCATCATGGTCCAAGGGACATTCCAACACATGTAGCCTTTACAGCCAACTTCTCTAGGGAATGGTTCCATGTTGGGTTTTCATTCAATTGGGTACTGACTTCGGCCAGTTCCAAGTGGAGGTCCTGCAGCCAGAAGCGACTAGACCAGGGATGTGAAGGGGATCACATTAGACCAATGAGGAGGAAACCTCACCAGGGAGTCTTAAGACTGGCCTCCACGCTCTAGTCACTTAGGTGGTTGTCCCGTGCCCAAGACAGACAACTTTGTGTAAGAACAAGAATAAAAAGAAGCCATCAAGTTTCTGGGTCTTGTTACCATTCCGGCCAGGGTACTAACTTCCAGCCAAAAAGCAGGCTTTCTCTTCTCCATACAGTAGCCACCAGCTAGAGGATTGCAGCCTGAGCAATCTGCATGAAGATGTTCCAAGAATATCGTACTCCTTGAAGAGCCTGAAACAAGAGTAAAGGAAGAGAAGAGGAAGTACTCACCACATGTGCACTGAGGTCCAGAGTCTAGATGGAAAGACTTGAAGCCCCATGTTGGAATGCCAAATGATGCAGTTTGAAGTGGTGGGGTTCAGAGCTGACAGCCAAGAACGAGTTCTGAGATGTCTTTGGTGCAAAAAGGTGGTTGTATTAAAGCATTGGAACAGGACCCATGGGCAGAAAGAGCTGCACTGGGGTTGTGACAGGTGACTGATTATATACTTCCAAGTTGGGAGGGGGTTAGGGGCAGCACAAGCCTCCAAGGTATTTTGGAAACAAGGTTTCCAGGACCTTGAGGGGATTAGCTATTGTTAGGAAAGGTCATTTATTATTGTTTAGTAAAAATTCAGTCGTGAGGGCCGCCTGGGTGGCTCAGTGGGTTAAGCCTCCGCCTTCAGCTCAGGTCATGATCTCAGGGTCCTGGGATCAAGCCCCACGCGCATCGCATCTAGCTCTCTGCTCAGCAGGGAGCCTGCTTCCCCCATCTCTCTCTCTGCCTGCTTCTCTGCCTACTTGTGATTTCTCTCTCTGTGTTAAATGAATGAAATAAAATCTTTAAAAAATCATGAGACCCTTCAGATGTATATCTCTGGGCCATATGCTTGGGGGATGATTGCCAACATATATCTTGGGAGGTAGAGACAAAGGAAGTTCCCAAAGAAAGTTTCATATGTTAAAGCAGACTTACAGGATCCTGCGGGTTGGGCTAAGATTGCCTTTTGCCCTTAGCATAGCTGCTGTGTTCGCAGAGGAATGTCACTCTGCCTGTTTCAAGGACTTGTCAGCAGGCTGTAGGTAGTAAGGAAATTTTAGTTTTTCTTTTTCCCTTTGTTTCCCACATCAAGCACTGACACCTCAGCCTCCAAGAACACCTTACCTTTGTTCCGTGGTGCTTTACTACTATATAAGCACTCGCATACAGAGTACAGGATTTCATCCTCACAATGACCCTGTGAGGAAAGGAAAACAGACCCTCTATCTCCATTTTACAGGTAAGGAAACCCAGGCTCGGAAAACCGAAGTAAAGTGTCCCAAATCACAAAGCTATGAGTTGAAAAATCATTACTCAGAGTTTTCCGACTTCTAATCTTCTGCTATTTTCACTGTCCCACTTTTCTGCTACTTTCTGTGCATCCAGTATCCTTACAGCAGCCAGGATATGCCTGTCTCTATCAAAGAATAATCATTAGCTGTGCCCTAGCCATACCCTAAAGGGTATACTCTCATTTCCCATCAGCACCAGCCAGACTGTACCCAGAACTGATGCAAACATGAAAAGCAGGAAAACAAAACACTATGAGCCAGTGACACAGAGATCCTAAAAAAATAGTCCAAAGCGTGTTCATAGATAAATAGGTCAACGTCTCTCCTTGCCACATCCCTAAACTTGCTCCCAACAATGATAGCTCTGGGGAGAACTCAATTTCAGGATCACTGTGCGTTGCTCTGAGCCTGATGAAAAGATGGTAAGCATTTTCCGTTTCTACACATCTCTTAGCGAAGGAGTAAAATAAATGGAAAGGACTGGCATGGGTCCCTGCCTCCGCATCCTGTCCATCTGTCCATCTGCCCGTCATAATGTCCAAGAGTATAAATATTTGTAAGATTCTTGATACATGCAGCAGAATTATGTTTTGAATCAAGCTTTGATGGAAGTTGATTTCTCTTATAAGGCCTATTCAGAAGGCATGTGCAACTTTTCACAGTAAAACATGAATGTATAAGAAAAAAGAATAATGTTACCTATCCCTAGCATAAGGATTAAAATGTTAAGGGTAAGATTTGAGGTAGCTGGGAAAGCAATTTCGGGTCCTACAGCCATATGTAACCAACTTCAGGCCTTCGTATAGAAAACTCCTAAGAGAGTCTCCTTTCATAACAGATTATTTTTCCCTTGAAAAAGGGAATTCAAGTTCATTGACATAGGCTTTTGAATTTCATTATTTCACATACTAGGTACACAAGTGAAACATATAATTCTTCAATTTCATTGCCTATAAGACTTAAAATAATGTGAGATTTTATTTGCCTTTTTATCAGCAACATATGTCCAGTTCCTCACCCACATACAATCTCCTCCTCTAAAAAAAAAGAATTAAATCCTCTTCTGGATCGGCTTCTTGTGATTATGATGTTAGGTAATTGAGTATGCGCTGGAACAACGGATGACAGTAATTCACAGATGGTGAGCTCCTCGTGATGGCAAAGGCCCAAGGCATAATAGTGACACGGATGGGGAGCTAGAATGAAGGAGAAGCTTATCAAAAACAAGGAGATGAAAGACTGAAATGCCAGAGTGCCAGATGGTCAGCCATGTGGATGCAGGCGTCTCCTAGGGTGATGGCAGGGCATACAGCTCAAGGAAAGATGGAGAGTCAGGTGCCCCAAGTTTAGTGAATGAGTAGAGAGACAAGGAGGTTGGTGGACATCGGTATCAGAGGGATGAGATGACATAGCCAGATAGCATTAAACCTCAGAGACACAGAAAATCTCTGCAAGCCTTGAGGAGTAAGTTGGAAGTTGCAGTGAAATGGGAAAGAGACTGCAGACTGGTGTCCAGATTCCCACACCCAGGGAACATGGGAAAGCTAGTTGCCTACATTTGAAAGAGCCGCAGAGGAAGTACTTACTGTCTTCAGAAACAAGCCAGTCTTCAGGTAGGTAAGAAGGCAAAAGGAAAAGTACTAGAAAGTCTGAAGACGAGATTGTTGGTAAAGAACTCTAAAGGAAGCATCAGGAAGATGAGCGAGATAAAGGAGAGGGGAGAAGAGGAAGTAGAGATTGGATCAGAGGAGAGAAATCATGGTTGAACTAAGAGTAAGGGAGAAGATAAGTACTGACTTAGTTTTTGGTCCTGACCAAATGGGCAAATGGACCAATGGGCAAATCAACTTAAATAAAAATATCTTTATAATACCTTCATGTTGAAAGCTTGAATGGAAGTGGAACAACTATATAAGTTCCTCTGAATCCTGGAGGGAGAATGAGCATACGGCAGCAATTCTCAGTGCTGAGAGTGCCTTAGAATCTCCAAAGAACTTCCATAAAACATAGATATCTACACCCCACTTCCAACCAATTAAATCAAAATCGCTGAGTGGACGTGAACACTGATAGTTTGGGGCAACAGTATTCTTTTTTTCTTTTCAGAGATTTTATTTTTTTATTACTTTTTAAAGATTTTATTTATTTATTTGATAGAGAGAGAAAGCACAAGCAAGGGGAGGGGCAAAGAGAGAAGCAGGCTCCTCACTGAGCAGGGAGCCCATGTGGGGCTCGACCCCAGAACCCTGGGAGTGTGACCTGAACTGAAGGCAGAAGCTTAATCGACTGAGCCACCCAGGCACCCTAGAGGTTTAATTTTTAAGTAATCTCCACACCCAATACAGGGCTCAAACTCACAACCCTGGATCAGGAGCCATGTGCTCTACTGACTGAGCTATCCGCATGCCCTGGCAATGGTATTCCTTTTAAGCTCTCCAACTACTCTTACAGCCAGGGTTGAGAACCACTGATGTAGGGCAGTGGTCCTTGAATTGGCCGTGGACTATGGGGATCACCGTAACCTTGCTAACCTTGTTAAAAATGCAAATACTCGGGCCTCGCTCCAGACTTACTGAATCAGAATTCTGGTGGCTGGGCCCAGAAACCCATGTGTTCACAAGCTCTCTGGGTGACTGTGATGCATCCTGAGGTTTGAGAGGCACAGGTACAGGGTAGAGGGCATGGGGAGGGGGCGGGGCTCTACAGCTGCACAGACGCCGCTAGAGCTGTGCGTGTGTAAGTATCCTTCATGGCCAGCAGCGTTGCCGTCTCATCAGCATTGAATGAGAGTTCTTACTGCTCAAGTCTTTTTACGTACAATTTTTGGGCAGTTTGCTAGGCAAAACAAAACAAAAAAACCAAACAACAAAAAAAGACATACACAAAAATGTTGGTCTGACTTAAGACTGAACCTTTTTCATATGTTTATTGTTAACATAAATCCTGCATGCTGCGGTTCAAACCATTTTATTTTATTATTTTTTGAACACCATTGTTGTTTATTTTTTTTTTATTTAAATTCAACTAATAAACATATAATGTATTACTGGTTTCAGAGGTACAGGTCTGTGATTCATCGGTCTTCTACAACACCCAGTGCTCATCATATCACATGCCTTCCCTAAAGTCCACCATCCATCCACCCCCTCCCTCCAGCCCCCTCCTCTCTAGCAACCTTCAGTCTGTTTCCTATGATTAAGAGTTTCTTATGGTTTGTCCTAATTTCTTTTATTGGAGTCTAAAATAAAAATAGAGACCAGCCAGTTACTATCAAGAAGAGGGGCAAATACACGGAAAACTTGCAAGGAAGTAGCAAACTCTCCATCTAGCCGGCTTTATGAAGAATTGTAGGATGACGGTAGTGTTTTAACCATGAACTTCCAACCCGAGAATATGGACATACACGATAACATCTGTTTCTAGTCTCTATTTTTATGAAAAAAGAAAGGGAACCACTCTCAAAAAAAAAAAAAAAATTGGGCGAAAGAAAACTAAGAAGAGGAAATTCCTCAAATTAAACAAGCTGAAATATTGGCAGTAGGTGTAGTAAAGCACACACAGAAATGTGGTGTACATTTCCTGAAAATATTAGCTGTTCAGTGGAAGGGATCATGTTTCATATTTTCTTAAGTAAAACTTAGCTTATCCAGGGTGGTCCATAAGTTTTAAATAATAACAATTTGCTCTCCAATGTGGCCTCATTTAGCTTTCTTCTTCACTGTAACATCTTGAATTTCTCCCAGGGCTTCGTTTGCAATTCACTCAAAAAAGAAAAAAAAAAAAAAAGCTAAGAATAAACATATTTAGGGGGGAAAAGGCAAAACAAAACAACAGCTTCTTCAAGTTTGGGCTCAACTGACAGATCATCTGCACAGAAAAAAAAATGTCTTTTCAATTCAGCATACCAACTGTTCATTCAAATCTTCATTACTGCTTACCTAGACTAGTAATTGTTTCCTTCCTCCTTTCACATCGCTTTGCTGCAAGATTAATTTTCTTATTACAAAATTCAAAAGCTCTCAGCAACCTGCCCCCCACTGATAACCCAGGAAGTACAAACAAGCTGTTTACCAGGCAAAGGCCATGGGCACCCAGCTCTGGGGGAAACTACAGGAGAGACAGGAATGTATTGATCTTAAAAACTGAGAAATTCCTGGAGAGACTAAAGGCCATCATCAGCTTTGGGTGGAGAGGCATGCAGAAATGGAGTAACAGGTAAAGAGAGCACTGCTAGATTGGTCTGCCTCTCTCTCAGATTTCCTTTGGATCCCTGCCTGTCTCAGATCCACTCTGAATCAGAAGCAACAGCCCAGAGAAGGGGAGAGGCTTACCAGTTGCCCTCAGTCCTCAGACCTCCTCAGCAAGCCCACCGAAGGGATAGTAGACCACGTATGAAATAATTGTCCTCTCCCTTTTAAACCTTTAGAGGAGAATCCTGACCAGAGGAATCACCTTTGGAGGAGCAACCAATAAGTGCTTAACTGCAATCTGGTGTCTAGGACTCTCTGAACTGGGGCTCATCTTCTAATAGCTTAAAGTCGCAAAAGAGCCATGAACTAAGGCGTGAGCCCTGGCATCTCATCTTTGTACTTGATGACTCCAGAGAAACATCAGCTTGCAACCTAAAATACCTGGGGTTAGAACCATTAGAGAAGGAAAACCACAAACCGAATAATATATATCGTACCAAGCAGAAATACAGGAAAAACAGATTAAGGACGTAACCTAAGCACACAACCAAAGTTATGAGAAAGATATTGGGACTACGAAGCAGGAAGAAAAGTCAAAAAGAGATCCAAATGAAAAGATTAAGTATATATGTGTGTGTGTATAACTTGAAAGAAAGGATAGTCAATGGAATTAATAGCGAGTTGAATATAGCCAAAGGAATGAATAGTGAAATTGAAAGAGCAGACTGAGGAAATCTCCCAGAAATCAGGGGGAAAAAAAGTTTCTTGCATGAAGGATTAAAGTAGACAAGGTAATGTACTGGAAATAGGAATCCAAAAGGAGAGGAAAAGAAAAAAATGGGAGGAGGGGGTGGGTTGGCTATAGGGAAATAATAAAAACAAATACTTTGAATTAAAGAAAAATGAGAGAACTCAGATGCAGGGAACTGAGCGCCCAAAAAGAGGGATTAAGAACTCAGATACAGGTTTGGAAAATTTAAGCACATCAAAGAGAAAAGGAAAATTCTCAGAACTTCCAGAGAAAAAAGAGCCTATCTCCTACAAAGTCACAAAAATCAGACTGGCATCAAATTTCTTTAACAGCAACACTAGAACCAAACATTCAGGGATTTTCCAGGTATCATTCTGTTCCTGATTTCTACCTTAATTACATCATGACCTGAAAACATACTTTGTATGACAAGAAGCCTTTTAAATTTATGGTGACTTGTCTTATGGCTCAAAATATGATCTACCTCTAGCAGACACGTCAGCAAAGATGATATATAGAGGGCAAATGAACCCATGAAAAGAGGCTCAACACAATTAGTCATTAGGGATATGCAAATTAAAACCATAAGGAAATATATCTACCCACCAACCATATAAAGTGTTGTCAGGAATCTAGAGAAACGAAAACTCTCCTGTGCTTCTGGTTGGAATGTGAAGTGGTTGGACTACTTTGAAAAATAGTTTGGCCATTTCTTAAGAGGCTAAACAAACACATGCCATCTAACCAGTCATTCCCTTTCAAGGTATCGTTCAAGGAAAAACAAAATGTATGTTCATTCAAAGACCTGTACTTGAATGCTCCTAGCAAATTTACTGGCAATAGCCCAAACTGGAAACAACCTAAGCATCCATTAACAGGTGAATGGATAAGCAAATTGCAGTATATTCCCACAATGGAATTGTGGTCAGCCATACAAAGGAGTGAACTATGGATACATAAAATAACAGGAACAAACTTCAACATCATTATGCTAAACAAGGCAAAATCAAAGAGCACATACTGTTTAACCCATTTATATAAAATTCTTGAAAATGCAGTTTATCTATAGTGATAAAAAACAGATCAGTGGTTGCTTGGGGATAGGGAAGAAGGGCAGGAAAGGCTGTGAGGACAGAATTACAAAAGAGCAAAAGAAAACTGTTGGGGGGGAGAAAATATGTCCATTATCTTGATTATGGTGATGGTTTCACAAGTGTATGCATATACTAAAATTTATCAAAATGTATTCTTTAAATTGTAGTTTGTTGTATGTCGATGATACAAAGATGAGTTGTGGGGTGCCCGGTGGCTCAGTCAGTTTAGTGTCTGCCTGCAGCTCAGGTCATGATCTTGGGGTCGTGGAATCGAGCCCCACATCAGGCTTCCCGCTCAGTGAGGAGCCTGCTTCTCTCTCTCAATCCCCCTGCCTCTCCCCACTGCTCATTCTCTCTCTTCTCAAATAGATTAATAAAAATCTTTAAAAAATAGAAAACAAAGTTGTTAATATGAAAAAAGTTACCCAAAACATAAAAGTTTTGTCTGAAAAACATAGATGAAAGACAGACCTCCATGTTTTGTTTTAAAAATAAGCAGAGAAAATAAAATATATATACATATATACATATATATTTAATGAGGTAGAACTCAAATTCTAGATAATAACAACACAGTGGTGGGGAGGAGAAGCCAAAAGGACAGGAAATGATATGTATCAGCTGGAGTCCAGTCAAGAGGCAGAAACACACAGCTGTTGTTGGCAGAGAGAATTTAACATAATTCAGGAACTGCTAGCCAGGTTTTAAAGAATTGAAAAATTAAAAAGGGATGGGGCATCTCGGTGGCTCAGTCAGTTAAGCATCTGCCTTCAGCTCAGGTCGTGATCCCGCAGTGCTGGGATCAAGTTCCGCCATTGGGCTCCTGACTCAATGGGGAGCCGCTTCCCTCCCTGCCTGCTGCTCCCACTGCTTGTTCTCACTCCCTCTCTAACAAATAAATAAAAAATACAAAAATTAAAAAGAATTTTTTTAAAGATTTTATTTTTATTTATTTGGCAGAGAGATCACAAGCAGGCAGAGAGCCAGGCAGAGAGAGAAGGGGAAACAGGCTCTCCGCTGAGCAGAGAGCCCGATGCGGGCCTCTATTCCAGGACTCTGGGATCGTGACCTGAGCCGAAGGCAGAGGCTTAACCCACTGAGGCACCCAGGCGCCCCAAATTAAAAAGAATTTTTAAAAATAAAGAATAAAACTCCCTGCTCAGTGGGGAGCTTGCTTCTCCCTCTAGTTCTGCCCGTCTCCCTGCTCGTGCTCTCCTCTGTGAGATGAGTAAGTAAAATCTTTAAAAAGTAAATAAATAAAGAACTGAAATATTAAAAAGGACATCACCATCACCCCGACCCTCCTTTCCTTCAGTAGCAACAGTTGTTTCTAGCTTGCCATGGTTCCCACAAGTGTGTGTTAGCCCCAATGAGCCCTCCAGAGAATAATGCCCTCCTTAGAGCCTTCAGCCTATCTCTTCAGGGCTCCTCCTCTAAAAGAAAAAGTTTTAATAATTTCAATCTCCTCTAATATGCTACAGAAATATTGGGGAACTATGAACACCACTTATTTAAGAAATACTTAAGAAACTTTTTCACTAATTTTTAAAGTAAGATAATACAGTTATTAAAGTTATGTTTCCCAAAAAAAGTCCTTATCTTTTAAAGATTCACACTGACGGATGCCTGGGTGGTGCAGTCAGTCAAGTGTGTGACTCCTGGTTTTGCTTCAAGTCATGATCTCGGTCGAGAGATCGAGCCCCCTGTCGGGCTCCACCCTCCATGCAGAACCTGCCTGAAACTCTCTTCCTCTCCCTTTGTCCCTCCCAGCCACATGCATTCTCTCTCAAATAAATTAATAAATCTTAAAAAAAATTCATGCTGAAATATTTACAGAGAAAACCATATGATGTCTGTAATTTGCTTCAAAATAATATAAGAGGAGGGATTACTAAAGAAAATGGGGCTATGGGTGAAACAAGATTAGACATGAATGGATAATACGTGGGAATTCATTATATTCTACTTTTTTATGTTAGAAATTTTCTACTATAAAGGGTATGTTTAAGAGCATGCACACAATACACATGCACACAGTAATTTTATTATACAAATAAAAACATGCACAAAGAAAATAGTAATATCAAGGGCATTAGAATGGTTGCTATTGGTGGAGGTGAGCTTAGAAATCAGCAGTGAAAGTAAAAGGAAATAAAAATGAATGAATGAATGAGACAGAAGAGTCCAGCCCAGACCAATGGGGCAGAAGAAATTCAGAGGAACACAACTGGCTCAGCCTTCAGCACATTAGAGAAAAACAACAATGACAACAACGAAGTGCTAAGTCTTTAGCATTTTAGGTCTTCTGGGTTTCGATTTGACCTATCACTTAAAACTGATTTTTTAGTATTCACCTTCAAAATCTAACATTCCATCAAAACAAAACACTCACTGTTGACTCTGAACAGCCCATTCTCTGATTCCATGATGTAGCTCCTGGCGGTCCTGCTGCCTAAAATTCTATGTCCAGGTACCACCTCTACATAGCAACTTTTCACCTCTCCGTCAAAGCCTAGCCCATATCCCGGCTCTGCATGATGCTTTCCCCAACACCTACCTTACAGTGGAGAGAAATTTATGTACAAGACCAACCAACAAACAAAATAGCACCTCATCAGAATTTTCCTTAAAGAGTCATCCTTTTCTAATATATATTAAAAGTTTTTGTTTGTCTGGGCTTTTGCTTTTGTATTTACCATCTGTTCTAAAGATCCGGATCTTTGCAGTGTAGTATCCTAGGAAATATACCGGTTGTGTTCATCTGTATATCCCATAAGGCTTAGCACTTGTGTCTCAAATCTTAGAGGTATTTCCTAAAATGATCAATGGTGGGGGGGGCGGGGACAGAGAAAAGGAAAGAAGAAAAGAAATGCTGGACTGAATGAATAAATTGAATTTCAATTCATGGTTCTTTTAAGGGCGAAAACTGGTCAACAAAGCATGCAAGCTCACTTAAAACCATAAATACGATTTAATAACAAAAGATGCTATCAATTTTATAATTTTTATTTCTCAGCTATCTGGAGCTTCTTTTTTTTTTAAGCATTTAAGTGCATACATCAAACTGTATGAAAGAAACAAAAATATAAGATAAAAGCTGAGAAATCGGTTCAGAAGTCTTTCTGTTAGTATGCTGTGCCCACGTGATGCCTGCTCCAACAGCAGTAATGTGGACAGGTGTTTCAAACTTCTGGACTCGAAGGAGCAGAGTGCTTCCCACCCGCTTGCTCTGTTTACCTCAGCTGACACGTCCAGCAAGACACGAAAATAGCCATGGGGGCAAAAGAAATTCAGAACGTGGCCTGGCTGCCTTTGAAGTGACACTCCTCAGTGCAGATCCTGTGAATGCTTTTCATAGGTTGGCGTTTGGGCAAGTCATCCGAGCTCTGATTTTCTCTGTGGAGTTTCCTAACCTAAAAGAGGGGTAACAGCTATCCTGGTTTGTCATTGACTACCCCTCTTCGATTTCCCCTGATGCTTTGAGTGGGGGAAAGGGAGGCTGTTGCAGAGTTTTCTTGTTAAGGAAGGTAATGAAGGGGTTGGAACCACCTGGACATACCATGGAGACTAGCATCTGGGAGGAAGCTCGACCAAAGAGAAGGTAAAAAGGGTCCAGATAGGCAGTAAGGTAAGGAGGTCCCGTGGAAGCTTCCCAAAGAGACTTGGAGACCGTCGGGCTCTGAGCAGAGCTGCTTCCAGATCAAGAAGAGCAAGCAGAGTTTGGCATTGAGGCCCAGTGCCTTCTGGCCTCTGCACACTGAAGCCATAGAGGTTAGGACAACTCATCAGTACTGGGTGGGTAGCGTCAAGGGACCTCCTCACTGTATGGGCAGACCTGGGAAATCTCCTGTAATCCTGCTTCCTGCCACAGGAACCAGAGCAGGTGTGAGAGCACATAGGTCCATTGCGGTGATGCCAGAAAGCCAGCTTATATACCTAGTGTGATGCAACCCTCCCAGGACCCCCAGAAATACCTATAGCAGATCATGGACAAGTGGGGAGCTGAGGGGCAGGACTGACAAGTGATCACGTTCTGGGCAGAAGAACTGTGATGAGTTGGGTATTAAAATTTTGTGGTAGGGACACCTGGGTGGCTCAGTTGGTTGGACGACTGCCTTCGGCTCAGGTCATGATCCTGGAGACCCGGGATCGAGTCCCGCATCGGGCTCCCAGCTCCACGGGAAGTCTGCTTCTCCCTCTGACCTTCTCCTCGCTCATGCTCTCTCACTGCCTCTCTCTCAAATAAATAAAATCTTTAAAAAAAATAAAATAAAATAAAATTTTGTGGTATTTCTTTCTTTCTTTTTTTTTTAAGAGTTTATTTATTTATTTGTCAGAGAGAGAGAGCGCACAAGCAGGGGGAGCAGCGGGGAGAGGGAGAAGCAGGCTTCCCACTGAGCAAGGAGCCCGATGCAGAATTCGATCCCAGGACCTGGGGATCATGACCTGAATGGAAGCAGACACTTAACCAACTGAGCCACCCAGTCATCCCTGGTATTTCATTTTGTATGTATTCCAGATGGATGAAGTCAAGACGTGCTGCTAACAACAGTATGTATGTCACCCCATATTTTGTCAATTCTAAGATTCCATTTTTTGTAAATTGCACCATGGATTTAAATCAGAGGGTTGTTTTTTTTTTTTTTTTGAGACATCAATAATAAACAATGATTATAAAATAAATCTTCAATTCAGATATCATATACTATAACAAAGAACAATCAGAACCAAGGAAATATGATATTTGTACCACTTAACAAACTTTCCTGTTACTCAGGAAATAAAAGATTAATGGTGTTTTTAATGCTTTGATGATGGTGAGAGTCTTTACAAACATTACTGTTACATTTTGAAATAGGCGTATCCAGTTTTATGTAAAGTTTTTGTATAGAGGTAAATATGGACTGTAAAAGATTTTTATCAATATTCTTTCCCACTAATTAAGATAACTTCATTTTGTTAATGTAAGCTATTTAAACAGTAACTTTCAGTAGAAAACAAGGTGATAATTTATACCGCCCAAAAAGGGGGTAAGTACATATTTTATTAAATACTTTCTAAAAGCTTTTGGCATGTTTCATCTTTAGCAACATTAGATGCTGGTAAAATTTCATCAGTTTATTCTTTTTTTTTTAATTTTTTTTTAAATTTATTTATTTGTCAGAGAGAGGGAGAGAGAGAGAGCGAGCACAGGCAGACAGAGTGGCAGGCAGAGGGAGAAGGAGAAGCAGGCTCCCTGCCGAGCAAGGAGCCCAATGTGGGACTCAATCCCAGGACGCTGGGATCATGACCTGAGCCAAAGACAGCCGCTTAACCAACTGAGCCACCCAGGCGTCCCTCATCAGTTTATTCTTTATGAAAATGTAGGTGTGTCCTAAACAAGTATTTAAGTAACATTTTAACGGGCACAAAACACTATGGGCTTACATAAGACTTAAAAATGAGATATAGCCCACATACCGTAGAATATTAGCATTAAAACAGACATTAAATGGTGAGAATAGGATGTATATGTATAAGAAGAAGTCAACTTTGGTTAGTTGGGGGATATGAGGAAAAAAGAAATCCCTTCACAACATAATAGTTTGGTTTTTTCCCTAAGATTTTGTTTATTTATTTATTTATTTTTTGAGAAACAGAGTGAGAAAGCGAGAGAGAGAGAGCAGAAGAAGAGGCAGAGGGAAAGAGATAAGCAGGCTCCCTGCTCGATCCCAGGGTCCCAGGACTCTGGGATCATGACCTGAGCCAAAGGCAGACGCTTAACCGACTGAGCCACCCAGGTGCCCCAATAGTTATTCTACCTGTAAAAATTAGTGGTTATCATGGTTTACTCCAGGAGATACAAAGACAGTAATAGTTTCTTAAAATGTATAATTATAATAGCATATGTAGAAATATTTGCCTCCAGCTACAATTTACTTTTCAAAGCTGTAGGAAAACGTGTGTGTAATAAAAACAAATGTATTTTTTACTATTACCTATAATTTTAATCAAAGGTTAACAATGTTATTATTCTGGAATCCTCAATAATACAAGATTTTAGGATTCAAACTGTTGATAAACATGTTGTTCGGAACATCATTTTCCCAGAAAGGCCTTTCCTGAGACCTGGAACAGTCACCCCCCGCCTCATCTAAACTATGTTCTCCTATCCTCATTCTTTTACTGTCATAAAGCGTCATAATTTAAATTATGCATTAATTCATATGGCTATTTATTTTTTAAAAAACAGAACTCTTTATTCTAACTGGGCATAAACATCAACCAATGTTATGTCTATATAACATATGGCTCTTTATTTACACCAGTCTTTTCCTACCCACTTAGCTATAAAATGTGAGAAACTACCAGGTCTTTTGCTCACTTTTTTGTCCCAGCATCTAGCACATACCTGGCACCTAGTAGGCACTTAATAAATATGCATTAGATCTATTCATATTTTCCACAGTACCCTTACTTTACTCCTCTACCTACCTCTCTTTATTAACTCAAACCCTTCCCAGCTCCTCCATTAACCTCTGCAAAGTGTTCACTGACTACTGGAATTCAAAGAATATCACCGAGAAGCAGGAGATGAACTGATGCAACCCAGTGGAGAGCTGCCCTCCAAGATGGCACCACCACTACATGAAGTGAAGAGGAAATGCCCACAATCCCCAGAAATGCTACAGAAAATCGGGCAATGTCAGGGAAAGAAAGGTCACTGATCTAAGTGTCCTCGAAGCCAACAGCTGACTTGGCAGGAGAACCCTGGGCCTGGGACCTTTGTTCTCCTATCGTATTGGGAAAGAGCCCATGGCAGAGGGACACCTGGAGAACTGGAAGTGGAGAAGCAAGGTGGTGAACACTGGACTTGAATTTAGATTCTGTCCTTTACTAGGTATGTAACTTTACAAGTAGGCCTAAATCCACAAAGCGTTGCTTTATTCAACTGGCAAATAGAGATATTGTTGCCCAGCTTGTATTGTTGAGAATCAAGTGAGAGGATGCTTCAGAGTTTGAATGAATGGGGGCACCTGCGTGGCTCAGCTGGTTAAGCAACTGCCTCCAGCTCAGGTCATGATCCCAGAGTTTCGGTGCGGGATCAAGTCCCACATCCTCCTCCCAGCTCCATGGGGAGTCTGCTTCTCCCTCTGGCCTTCTCCCCTCTCATGCTCTCTCTCACTCTCGCTCTCAAATAAAGAAAAAATCTTAAAAAAAAAAAAAGAGTTTGAATGAATGGGTGAGTTATACTGAGCTTGGAGGTCAGGAATCTAAGAAACTATTCCTATCCTCTTTTCTTTCTTTCTCTTTACCCCTTTCTTCTTTCTTTCATTTTCCCTTCTGTTCTTTCTTCCTCTCTCCCAGTTTCTGGTAACGTCTCATAATCTGCACCAGCTTTTGTGTCCTTCCCCTGGGATTCTGGAATGCAATACTAATATGATCCCTAAACTACAAGCCTCAGAGAAAACAAAACATAATAGCCATTGGTTTTTTTTATTATTATTTCAGCAGTGTGCTAAGTACAGATTCAAGAAATCCAGTGTTCATGAATCATGCAATGAACTGGGCTGTTAACAGACTTTAAATGTTGAAGTAAATATTTGCCGGCTTACGTTGGCATGTTTCTGCCTTTAAATAAACTACCATATAATCATCTGAATATAAAACAAACAGCCTGAAACTGTCTAAACTAGTCTTAACTTGAAAACAGAAACTTGGAAATCTCGAGGCATATTACTTTAGTTAAAAAGTGATGACCCTGAATCACCTTTTTTACATCTAGAATTTTTTTTTAAGATTTTTTAAAAAAATAATCTCTACACCCAATGTGGGGCTCGAACATACAACCCTGAGATCAAGAGTCTCATGTTCTACCAACTGAGCCAGCCAGGTGCCCCATCTAGAAAATTTTTAAATACATAAGAGAGAGAAACTCTTATTGAAGATTCCATCTTCAAGCAGAATTTATGTTGTTTTCTTACAAGGAAAAAAAAGGGTTTATAAGCAAACTTGTGAGTAATATAATGAGTATGGATTAGCTTATTTATACCTTACAAACTTGACATCATGAAATGTACCAGATTTCTGAAAAATGTGATTCTGTGTACTTTTCCTCTCTGTTTTACATTCTAGATGCCTTCCACCATCTGTGCTAGGAATATTTTATCAATACAGTCTACCTGCAGAATATTATAGTGTAATGTTAGCAAAGGCATGCTATTACATATTGTTTTCATCCCGAGTGATGTTCGAAAAAAATAAAAAACCTTAATCATGTAACAAGTCCAGTCAATGTAATTATCATCAAATCAAATATTCATTGACATTTTGACACTATTTTGACTTCCTGCATAAGTTCCATCATAAATCTCCTGTAAACCACTCAGGCTTTAGATACTGTTTAAATATTATGCTTCTAAGGCCTATAGATCCATAACAGAAACCAAGGACTATCAAAGGTAACCAAAGCATCAGTCTTTCCATAACATTTCCTACTGATTCTCATTTTGAAGAAACCTAAGAAGGAAGCTATATGTCCTACCTGAAGATAAAAGGGGGTGGGGGGGAACTCTTCAACTGAGAGATTTTTATCCCGAGCTGGAGAAAAGGGAAATTTTCCAGAGCTGGTGGCTTTTTCTGTGTGCAATATAACAGCTGGTAGCTAACTCATTAGCAAAACTAACCAGAAGACAGTCTGATACACATAAATCGTCATGAAAACAATGAGTGCTATTATTTTCTCCAAAATGGCATCTAAAATTATTGAATTTATTTTCTTGCTGTCTGTCTTCTCCCTCCAGAAGGAAAGCTCCATGAGAACAGAATTGTTGCCTTTCCCATTCACCCAGGATCTTCAGCATCAAGAACAGGACCCTTGCAGAGTGGGTACCTAGTAAGTATTTGTTAAATAAACAAACACAAATTTAATCCAGCTGGCAGAGAATTGCCTTAGTTACGTAATCATGGAAATTTATATATTGTCCAAACTCCCAGATGTTCTTTGTAGCCCAGATCAACACTGGTACTAATTTCGTAGCTAGTTTATGGACATACTTAATTTGTGTTTTTAAACTTAAAAGACATCTGTAAAAAAATTTCTTCATTATTTGTTTTGCATAGTGAAAACAAGAAGATAGTGGCCTAACTCTAATAATAATATTATCTTCGTGGACAAATTCTCACATTCAAGTTTTTAGCTATTTTAATAAACATTGCAATCCAATTATGACTCAAAAAAACCTAGTGAATTTCCCTACCATGCATGCCCACAACCTCAGGACTAGTCCTCTGACCATACTGATCAGAATGGGCAAGGTGAATCCTGATCAGTTCCCTGCATGTGAAGGTGGTTCATGATGTCTCACATAAGTTATGTTTGGTTTCCTGGACAAGAAAAAGAGCTTTGATATGTGCTTGAGAGACATTTCTGGGCAGAGAATTTTCATTTTCAATACCACGGATTTTAGTGAATGATATGATTATATGGTACTATAAAGGTGGGGTCTTTTACTTAATAAATCTACTTAATAGATCTACTTAATGGATTTACTTAATGAATCATCCTTAGGATTTTCCTTTAAAAAGAAACCATTTCTGGGAGTTCCTGGGTGGCTTAGTCATTGGGCATCTGCCTTCTGCTCGGGTCATGATCCTATGGTTCTGGGATTGCGCCCCGCATGGGGCTCCCTGCTCAGCGGGAGGCCTGCTTTCCACTCTCCTTGCTTGCTTCCCACCTCTCCCACTCTCCCTGCTTGTGTTCCCTCTTTCGCTGTGTCTCTATCAAACAAGTAAATAAAATCTTAAAAAAAAAAAAAGAAAGAAAAAAAAAATTTCTTGAGGGTGTCTATAGTAGCTCTTATGGTACTCTCACCTCTTAAGTTTGAGTGATTGGTGACTCCACCCCTCATCTGCTTTTTGATTTTTCTCTATGTCTTCCTCCATGAGCACAAGACAAAGCTCTGACTCTAAAATCCAAAAATTATGAACAAAGAAGTCAAAGGGTATAGAAAGAGAAAGAGAAATGTATTTAAAAAAAACAACCTTAAAATATCAAATTTAAGAGTTTCTTTTGTATCGTCTCAACAAAGTAAAGACAACATTATTTTGAGAGTCTCTGCTGAATGAAATTACACCATCACTCTTGGACCAAGGCGGGTCCTGAATTTGTAGTCGAAAGTCCTGGATTTATGTACAGGTTCTAGCATTCAACTTTCCTTTAGCTCAGTTTTTTTTTTCATATCTAAAATGAACTCACATTAAAATTCTGTAAGGTGTGAGAATGGGACATATATAGTAAGGCAGCCTATTATATGTTATATTATATGCTATATTAAGACAGCCTATATATTAAAACCTCTCGAAGGCAGGAGGTCAGATGAGGGTACTGTCAGGAAAGACTCTGTGAGGAGGAAATGGGGTGAATGTGAGGGCTCAAGCCATTACCCTGATGAAGAGGGACCTCACCACCTGTCTCAAGCCAGGGGCTCCTCTACCCAGAGAAGAAAGACATTTCTTAGGCTAGCCTTCCTTTTGTACTGTCTTCTTAGAAGAAAACTGACTGGGGATATTTTTATAGGGAAAATCAGGGGAAAAACTATCTGCTAAATTTCAACTCCTGAGGACCTCAGTTTGTGATGAAATATTCACTAATCAGTGTCCACTGCCAAGTGCTGGCAAGGCTGAAGCAATAATGATGCATTCTAGGTGCCTGGGTGGCTCAGTCCATTAAGCGTCTGCCTTGGGCTCAGGTCATGATCCCAGGATCCTGGGATTGAGTCCTGCATCAGGCTTCTTGCTCAGTGGGGAGCACTACTCGTGCTCATTCGCTCTCTGTCTGACAAATAATTTAAAAATACAAGAAATTAAAAAGAATAAAAAAAAATAAAGACACCCATCTAATATTTAGAGTTAATCCTGATACATGTAAACCAACGTTGAGATGGGACCATAGTTTAGATGGGACTAAAATAGGCTGTAGAAGGTATTGCGTGTGGAAAAATACTTTCCGGAAGTACAACTGTGTTACTCTTTTGTTTTTGTTTTTGCTTTCAGGAACTGGTGTTATCGAAGCAAAATTGCTTGATATCCAGTACCACTGCTTTTCTAAATGATGTGATTATGATGAGTCCTTTTTCACATTTCATCGGCCACAAATGATGGGGTGCTGTGTGCCATAGTTCAATTATTTGGTGTTATCTAATCTAGAATGAAGTTCACATATATTTATGTGAACGAAGGTAAGTGAAATAGGATGAAAAAGGTAGCGACTAAAATTAAGATCTTAACAAATGTAAAACACATGCCTTAAAGACTATACTCAGATTTGACAATAGGCCTCCTCTGACAACAATCATTCTCCCTGCCAGCCGTCGTGACACACTTTTTACTACATGTGACAAGGATGGATGTTTAGTTCTGCTTTTTAAATGCAAGGTCACCTAAGGTAGAACAGTAGCTAGAAACCTTGGAATAAAAACAACTGGTTAACACCAACTGTCTCCAATTTCAGGCGAAAGGAAACTGATTTCCAGTAAGGGATTAGCCTGTTGCTACTCCTTTTCACTTTCTTGAATCATCCCTCATACTAATTGCTCCAATTGTCTTTTACATTCCTTACTTAGAGCTAACTCCCTGAGATCATACTCCAGTGAGATGTGCTTTAAATTATGAGGAGGGAGTGAATACCTGAAAGGAGATTAGTCATGTGGTGACACTGAAGATGGGTAACAGTTACAATAGGAATATTACATGTACTTTTCTGCTTGTTTGCAAATGTCTGTAATAAAAAATTGTGTTTCTTTAACCATACTCCAGTGAAAAAGAGGAAGTCTACTGGATTCAGCCATTACCTTTCCTGTCCCAACACATCAATCTTGGCATCCTCATCTTCTTGCCTAGCATCTCGTAAGAAAGCCAAGATACTGGACATGTGTTCTGGATTCCATCATGCCTCCTGAGAGATCTTGCTTCTAAAGGCATCCTCTCTCATTCCCATAGCTCTAATCTCACCCCATGGACTCCTACTCATCTTCTTTACACACTCAAGTTTCCCCAACTTCACAAAGGCCTTCACCTGACAGAGCAGACCTTTGGCAACTCTACATGAAAATAAGCATGTTTATACTTTAGAAAAATCCCTATGAACTAAAAGTGAGCTTTAAACACCAAGTTGACAGGGGGTCTGTGTTTTGTTGACTTGGAATGGACAACTGCGCAGCTCAACATGTGTTGGAAATACTACATAATACAAAAAGATTTGTACTTTTTCAACTAATTTAGTAGCATTACATCAGAGAATGTTTGGAAGGGAAACCTCATTTGAACAGATGAAGAAGGAAGGGTCCCTGATGATAAGGAACACAACTTTACTTAGATTGGGCAGGTTACCCTGAGCTAGGGTGAAGACCACAGTCTTTTGGGTGCTGCGCTTCTATGATAAAAGCCCTGGGGTACTTCAATGTACTCAAATCAAATTCCAAGTATAATGCAGTCGTAGGGGGAAAATGCTTTATGCATCTTATGCATTTTGTACTGTGTACACGAGTTAAGAGATAGCAGTTTGTTTCTACCAATGAATTAAAATACAAAGAAAGAAAATCTTAAACACCTATCTGAACAGAGGTCTTTTGGGGGTAAGGGAGTGTCAAAGGAGAGGGCTTAGTGGAGGCAAAATCAAGAGCCAGGAAGCGCCCCCAGAAAGATACCCTCAGCTTCACCCAAGCCATGAGGTATAGTAGAAAGTAAACCGGAGTTCAGATCCCTGGCCACTGCCTGTTAGTTACTATTACTAGATCTCAGTTGCCTTATCTATAAAATTATAGCAAGAACCAAGATTGTTCTATGGATTCTAAATCAAAGAACTTAGCATAAAGCAGGTGCGCCATGAAGGGTAAATTACTGAGATCCCCGGGAGAGTATCTAAGGGACGTTGAAACCAAACACAACAGTAGGGTTGGGGCAGGTAACCCAAGCGGCCTGAACCTGTAAACTCCCCCCCCCTCCCCCCGCCCCACCGCAGAGACCCTTAGGCACAGGCCCTCTGCTTTCCTCATTTGATCTCTGCGAGGCCAGCTCTGCGATCTCTGCGGAGCTGCTGACTCAGGGAAAATTGGAACCGGCGTGACCATAGGGAAATGTACTTTTTTCTCCTTGCGGGGAGGCCCGAAAACCAAGTCTGAAATGGCTGCTGCAACACTCTCAGCAGCGGTGGGGGTGGGAGAGTGAGAAGATTGGAGCACCAAGACTTTGCCCCCGAGCAGCATCCCAGGCATTGACCTCTAGCACGGAACCCACACAAAGTGCTGAGTCACTGGGAGGCGGCACCGCGCGCCTGGAGGCGGGCCCGGCGCAGTCACGTGGCGGGGGCTCTATCACAACAACGACGCGGCGTGCAGCGCCCGCGGCCCGCGCTGCTTCCTCCCGCGACTGAGCCGCTCTCGGAGCATGCTCAGCTCGACCCCGCGGTTGTGCTGCGTCGCCAGCCTCCCTGCTCCACGGTCCGGGTTTTCCCGGCAGTCCTGGAGGCGGGGCTTGCGGCTGTACCCGGTGTAGGAGGCGGGGAACCCTTGTCCGGATCGCGGCTGGCGATGGTTGATTCAAGGGGAGTGAGTCCTGGTTTTTTTTCCGCGAAGTATGTGAACAGGCATCCGCCGTTGGGCAGGCCTGGAGAAGAGCTGATTCTGCAATCTACGAGCGCCTTTTCCGCTTAGCGATCATGAAAACCCTAAAAGATCTGTCCGGGGCTGGTCGCTGAAAACTTACTCGTAGGAGTACAGAAGGAGAAGTAAACTTAAAAATGAAAAACGCTGTCAAATAGAGGGGATTGATTGTTGTTGAATGTGACTTCTGTTGATCTGTGGTGGGTTCACCCCCACACCTCCCTCCACCTGTAACAGTAATTGGTAAAGGCACTGCGGCGACCATGGTTTAACTTTGACTTAACTGCCCGATAGTGCCACCGTGCCGCACCGGATTTGAGATTGAACAGAGCGCGGGGGCCCTTCAGAGTGCTGGCTGAATTCGGGTAGGAGAGGCCCCCTTTTGTGTCAACCGGAATCTGGGGCTGAATGACTCAAATTACACTGTTAACTGTCACTACATTCAGTACCTCGTAGAGCTTTGGCTAGACTTGAACTTAGTCTCTTACTGAACCACACTTGTGCCTGTATTCTTCATTAAAACGAAACTGATACTCTCCCAAGAGCCCAGCTTCAGGTATTGTGAGGAAATCCAGCAGGTATAGGAGAAAAGTGTGTGCGTTGCAAAGTGTAAATGTCTACACCTGCTCTGTTTCAATTAAGTGGAATGCGAGCCACAGAGATAATCTTAAATTTCTCGTTAACCACCTTTAAAAACTAAAAAGAAGTAGGTGAATTAGTTTAAGCACTATACTGTATCTTAACATCCAAAATACAGTTACAACATGTAGTCAATATACTATTAATGAAATATTTACATTTTTATTTTTGTACTGTCTTTGAATCTAGTTGGTGCATTACACTCAGTACCTCTCCTAGGCCACCAAATTTTCATTGGAAATACTCGACCTTTCCATGTCATAAATTTAACAGACTCAAAAGTAAATTCACATTCCCAACCTGCTCCAAAGTTACGTAAAACTTTTCCAGTAACCAAATGGAATATCCATTTTGAAATTTATATTTAAGTGGGTTAAAATAAAACTAAAATTCCGTTTTACAAATGAGCCATGTGTCAATGCTCAGTAGCCGCGTGTGGTTGATGGCTACTGTGTGGGACAATGCAGGCCTACGCAAATGTGAGATGAGATTTTGAGAATAAAAAATGATCTTTTAAGTCCCTCATCTGCATATGAAACATGAGCAACACTGCCCCCCCCAGCTCTCCACACTCCCTGCCTTCCATAGGAAGCCAAGATTTATACAAGCACTTTTCCATTAAAAAAAAAAAATCAAAACATATAAATCATCTCTATCCCAGAGGAAGTCACTAGTGTGGAGATATTTTTTAAATGATTTTATCCTGATGTAGAAACAGATGCATGTACAAATGCAACCAAATTAAGGAGAGGAATAACTGGGACTCGACAGATAAACAGGAATGCGTCAGGTGGACAATTCCAAGCAGGGAAAAACAGTGGAAGCCAGGACCGAACAAGCCTGGTGATATTGGTACAGAGGGTAATGGAAGAGTGGATGCAGTAGCTGAGGTTGCTGAGTCAGCCATGAACAAGTTAGAATGAGGCTTGGTTTTTACTCTTGCTGTGTGCTCTGGATGGAAACATCTCCTGAGCTTCAGACACCCCCACAGCCCTGCCCCCATCCGCACGCCACACATACACACACTCCACTGTGGAAATTACAGCCAGACCTTGGGTATCCATGTCTCCAGTCCCTGAGAAGGACACATCCACTATGAAGGGGTGTGGGAGAAGAGTCCTACACCTCTATACTCATTCAGCAGTTAATGAATGCTTACTAATGTTAGCTTTGTAGCTGCTGGAAGTGAGCACAATAAATACACTTTCTGGCCTCAGCACATGTGTGATCTAGTTGCTGTCTCTTTTTCCCTCCTTGACATCATCACTCTGTCAACCCAGATTTATGGGGGTGAGGTACCGCCTTTCTCTTTCCCACCAGGACAGGATCAACCCCAGTTGTTTCTAATATTTTCTCCTTGGTAAGCTCATGAAAACATCATTTTAGTCACATAATGGATGAATATTAGCTTTGGATGGGGGATATGATGTTGGAGATGATTCCTTTAAATATCCATCTGAAGATGTTGACAAAGTTCCTTTTGTTGCCATGAATGGTGTCTGGGCCATCCAAAGACTTTATGTCATCAAATAATTAATTTAGAGAATACACAAATACTTGCAATACATACACACTGTATATACATAAACCCTGTAGACAAATTGATTCCTCTTAACCCCAGGTAATTTATTGGCCATCGACTCTAAGCACGTCTGCATCGTGCACGCTCTTACAGCATCCATAAAAGACAGAATTCATATAATTTTACACGGGTATGGAGATAACGTGCCCAAGATCTCACAGAAAATAGTGGAAACTAGAATTGAACAGGTGTTTCATCTGACTCCCAAGCTACGATGTTACTACCAGACCCTACAGCTTCTCACCTGTTTCTTATGAGCGTGAGGCCTTTTCTCACCTCAAAATGAATACAGTGGGTTGTTCATTAACCCAAATAACCAAATTTCTTTCCCAGCCCAAAGTTTATCTCTTTGGGTTAGAGAACACAGGTTTTTCCCTATCTCGTTTGCTTAAAGCGTGCGGGACCTCGCTCCCTACACCCCCGCCCCTTTGACTCCGCCCCAACCACGCCTGCGCACGCCTCCTCCGAGGCCTACTTTGAGGCTCTTCGGGCGCTCGGCCACGCCTCCTCCTCTGCACCGCCTTCTTTCCCCGCCCCCGCCCGTAGTCTATAAAATCCGGAGCGACGGATCGCATCCTGGAGCTGCGAGTGAGCAGATAGGAAAACTGGGCATGCTCTGTGGCGGCGCAGGTCTTGGTCACAAGTAGGAAGAAGCCAGTGCACGACACCGGTAAAGAGAAGCGAGAGCCGCTGCCGTACTGTGGCTGTAGGGTCCGTCGCCGCCGCCGCCTCGGAGCAGCAGCGGGACGGGAGCCGGAGCGGGCGAAGGGCGAGGCCGCCGAGCCGAGAGCCATCCAGCCTGCCCTCCCGTCCTCTGCCTCCGTGTCCGCGCGGCGCGCCGGACCCCTGAGTCGGTCACCTGGGCGGCCAGGACCCCGCGCGGGGGAGCGGAGCGGACCCTCCCTCCGCCAGCTGTGGTCCAAGGGCGCCCCCACGGGGCGGAGCAGCCGCTGCCTCCGCCGCTTTTAGCGGGCAGCTGAGTGTCGGACTCGCCCCGCGCGCTGAGCCAGCGGCAGCGGTCAGCCCCGAGGAGGAGGAGGGGGCAGCCATGGGGCTGCTGTCCCAGGGCTCGCCGCTGAGCTGGGAGGAGACCAAGCGCCACGCCGACCACGTGCGGCGGCACGGGATCCTCCAGTTCCTGCACATCTACCACGCCGTCAAGGACCGGCACAAGGACGTGCTCAAGTGGGGCGACGAGGTGAGCGCCCGCGGCCTCCGCCCCCGCCGGGTGCCCCTGTCAGGCCACCTCTCGTCTCCTTTGTTCGGCGAGGCGCGCCCCGTGCCCCCACGGCGGTCCGCGCCCTGCGGCGCGCCCCGAGGGTCCCCGGACGCGTCCCCGCCCGGGTGCGCTGCCCCTGCTCTCCGCGGACAGGCGTCCGGGGCTCTCCCGAGCGTGGGGCCCTGCCCGAGCCTTCTCACTAGACTTACCTCTCCCATTCATTCATTCTTAGGGTTTTCCCCTTCGTTGAACAAATGGGTTAGGCGCTGGGAGGGCGCGAGCGTGAGCAAGTGTGACATTTGGTGCCTCCAGGAGTTTTCGGTCTGGTGTATCTGCCAGCCGTGTATCGCGATCTAGCGTCCGGTGTCAAAATGCGCTTTTGCGGTCAGTGAGGAGGGACCAGCTTGTCCTAGAAGGACCGTTGCTGCTAGGATTCAGGTCTTCAGGATGTTCGCTTCTGCCCCATCTCCTGCAGGTTCCTTTTTAAACCTCCAGCTGCTTCTCATCAGCTCCCTCTCACTCTCTTCACACCCTTCCTCACCCTCCACGCTTTGCCACCACTTTATAGACATAGAACAGGAATTACAACTCGGTTTTCCTAAAGAGGACGAAACTTCTTGTACCTCCATGGGAACTCTTGAATCTTCGCAATTGAAATTTGTTAGTGCCTTTCCTTGGCCTGGATCCTCTACAAATCAGTGTAGCATGTGTTCTGCCTAGAGCTGAAATGTCTTTGAATTTTAAATTTGTTGAACCATTGTTTACTGGAATGATGTGGAAAGCATTGCCCACCCCCCTTTAGATTTAGTTTTCTTCTGCCAAAGCTTTTTGTGCTCCTTCGTTTTTTAAAGTCACATGTGGATACCATTCAGATAACCAGATGCTTTATAGAAAAGTGCTTTTTTTTTTTCTCTCTCTCTCTTTACCATTTGTGTTCATCGCTTGCTCAGGTGCAAATTTCTTTCTTAGTTGCTGTTACTACTCTTGACCCAGGCGTCAGGGTGGTGCTACGCTAAGGCAATATCTGTTTCCTTGTAAAATTAGTTTGTCAGTTTCAAAAGTTGGGCGATAATTCTGATTTTTACAGTTGAGTTGCGGTGTTTTAAGTTTCAAAAGTATAATAGCAATTCACATTTATACTAGAAGGGGTTTGTCGAACTTTGGACGGAAAAGGGGTGTGGTATTGTGTTCGGTAATTCTTCAGTTTCATTCTGAAGTCCTTTGTTGCTTCATAGCATCTAACATTGTGTGTTCATTTGGATATTGTGTGCATTTTGTGATCGGTGCTCTATCCCCCAGGTCCTGGATTTTTTTTTCTTTCCCACATCTCTTTGCTTCTTTTCCCCCCAATAAACCAGCGTCTTTTGGAGTAGGGAATTTTGCAGGTCATGATCCGTGAGCAGGTTGACAGACAAATTTAGGTTCTCCTTGACTTTTTCTCCTCTCCAGAACTTTAAAAAAAAAAAAAAAAATGGAATCAGATGAAGAGTACTACTTTGTCATAAAGAGGCAGCGTAGCATGTCAAACTCTTGAATTATTTGAGGGTGCATGTGAGCAAGTCTGTATAGAGCCGCATGTAAATTATTTCTTAGTATGGTTGCCAACTTAAGGAGTTTGAAAACCAGAGTCTCTTATTTATCATGGGAGGCTTCCTTGATGAGATGAGCCTCAGCAAAAGAGGAGGAGAGACGTTAACTACTTCGGTGTTGGCGCCATTCCTCGCACGGAGGAACTCACCGATCACATCTGCTGAAGTAGAAGTCTGCAGGCAAGGTCAGGTGGCAAGCAAGCACGTATTGTATGCAGAAGTCTTGAGAAGTCACTGAGAAACCGGCTGGGTAGATGGATAAAGTGGAGAAGGGTGTGGTGGGTGGTGTGGCCCTTGGAGATGGAGGATGGCTTTGCCAGGCAGAAAATGGTGTTTGAGATGTGATATGTTGGACTGCTTGGCATGATACCAAATGACTGCTTTTTGTGGGAACTTTTAGTCTTAGAAGCCCCCCTCCCCAAAAAAAAACCAAAACAAAAAAACACCTAAAACCATGGTTAGGAGACCCTGCCACTCTTGGAAGTGCTTAGCCCTAGTTCCTAGGACAGTATTTGTATCTGGTAGTGTTTATCAGAAGGAACCCTGGATTTGTAATGCCACTTGTGTCGTATTCCAGAGCCTGCCAAACTGCCTGTGTGATTGTGATTTCCTCTTGGGGAAAATGACAGGGTTGGACTCACCTAGCTTTTGTAGTTTGAGTAAGAACAGTTTCAATAACATTTTTTTTACATTAAAAATTTTAATTTTTTTATTTTTATTTTTATTTTTTTAAATAAATAAATGCTTCTGTTCCATGGCATATTTTTGGCCCCAGAGCAGTATGCAGAGCCAGATGTTATTAATAGAGTTTTCTTTGGATGCCCTGATTCAGTCCTCCCCCAGAACATCGGCAGAGCAGACCACCTGCCTAGGCCTGGTCAACGCCTGGGGTATTTTTTTTTTTTTAAAGATTTTATTTACTTATTTGGCAGAGATCACAAGTAGGCAGAGAGGCAGGCAGAGAGAGAGAGGAGGAAGTAGGCTCCCTGCTGAGCAGAGAGCCCGATGCGGGGCTCGATCCCAGGACCCTGAGATCATGACCTGAGCCGAAGGCAGAGGCTTAACCCACTGAGCCACCCAGGCGCCCCCCAAAATTTAATTTTTTTAAATGTACATTTTTTTTAATGTACACATTTCAACCAGAATGTTACTTTTTGAAATTCACACGTAGATAGTCTTTAGACTCTTAAAGCAAAGGGTGCGAATCGCTGAGGAAAAAATGGGTTGTATTTGAAAGGTGTGTGCTGGCTTTTTAGAAATCAGAAGTAGTATTATCCTGTGACAACCTTATGAATGCGTAGATGCATGTTTCACGTTTGGTGAAATAGGTCCTAACCCTAGCCACCATTTATTGCTTCTGGAGGAGATAGAAGTTCTAATTCCTGGGTTGAGGAGAGAACATTTCATTTTGCCCCAGGATGGGGGGGGTACTGTAGGGGAGAGGTAAGATGGATGCTCCTGGGTGCTCTTTTTGCCTGCTAAGCATTCTACTCTATGTATGCCAAAAAAAAAAAAAAAAAAAAAAAAAGGCACTTACCTTTTCACAGCATACACAAACTTTTCAGGTGCAGATTGTTTGTAACTGGAATTCGCCCATTAAAAGACAAACTTAGGAAACGTAGGGAGCAAATGTGGCAGTAAGTACAACTTTTGAATTCACTCTAGTGTTACCTGACCGCCAGGCCTTTCCAGCTACTTAACAGCAGAGGCATTATCAGTATTGAAATCTGGCTGACTTCAGGTCCATTTCTTAAACACGTAATACTAGGTTTTGGATTATTTACAATGTGTGAGATTTCATCAAATCTCCTTTTACAGAGTTCACACTACAGGTTGTAGAGGTGTCAGAAAACAGCATGTAAAAGCAAAAGTATAGTTTTTCTAATTTTTTTTAACCCAATGTAGTGGCTCTCAAAGTTAAGAAGGTAAATTGTCCTCTAGTTAGCAGAGAAGTGCGTGTGAACTTCGGAAAATAAAACATGTCCTTGATATTTGAGTTTATTTTTACCATGTATAAAGCCAGTAAAGCTGGGATGGGATATGTTAAGGGCTGAAGTGTCATCCATTGAGTTTGAAAGACAGATTTGCCTGTGTAGGTTAAAAATGCTTTAAGTGACTATTTAGAAAATGCATTGTTAATTAATAAGCTTATGATCCTATAAAAAATAACTCTGAGCTATAAATCTAGAATAGACAACATTTTCATTTGAGTGTAAATTAACGTTAATTTAAAGCAATTTAAAGACAAATTGCTTTATCTCAACCTCAGTTTTTTAATCTATAAAATAGGGATGATAATGCTTTATAGGGTTAAGATTAAATGAGATAATGTTGATGAAATGGTTTACAAGTAAGTATCTTGCCTTTTGAGTGAAGGCTCATAAATGGTAACTTGTTCACTTGGATGTTTTTAAGTATCTGCTATATCTCATTTAAATAACCATGGTCAAGCAGACTCTTAATGATTGAGCATAAACTGAGGGTTGCATGGGGGGGGGGAGGGATGGATTAAACAGGTGATGGGGATTAAGGAGGGCACTTGTCATGAACCCCCAGATGTTTCTGTGTAGGTGATGAATCGCTAAATTCTATACCTG
Source organism: Mellivora capensis (assembly GCA_004024625.1). Taxonomy (NCBI): domain Eukaryota; kingdom Metazoa; phylum Chordata; class Mammalia; order Carnivora; family Mustelidae; genus Mellivora; species Mellivora capensis. The sequence goes on along the minus strand of PISX010004181.1, from coordinate 7,139 downwards.
TAACTAATACTACTGTTAGCCAACTGCAATTTAAATAAAAACGTGAAGGAAAAAATAATTTAAAAAATAGCCATGGTCATTGGGGAATGAAGCATTCCGTGTACATGGACATTTTTTTAACCAGTTAACTTATATTTGTTTTTTCAGATATAATTATATTCCATTAGCTTAGTTATTTTTGATGGTATTGATGGTGTTTGGAAAGTACAGTATTTCTGAATTGCGCTTAAAAAATCTAAAATGTGTCTTTAATGCATTACTGGACACGGACTAGAATTAGATGTTGAGCACAAATATTTCTTGATAGTCATTAGGAGTGTTCAGGTTTCTTACATAGGTCATTGAGTATTTTGTGACCTATAAAGCAAAGTTTTATCTTTCTGTTACTTTGCTATCACTGTGGACATTGTTTTAACAGTATTCATGTGTCTCTAAAGCACAGTGGTGAAATCAAGGAAAAATAAATTTGTGTCTGAACTTTTCATATACTCAAAGCATCTGAATATGTTGTTTAGAAAACTGGGGCATTAATGATGTTGCTGGTATTGAATGGGTGATATTCTGATAAGCTTGTTAATATTGTTTATACATTCATGATTTAACCAAGTTAGGTGGGTTTTCATAAACATTTTACCATCTCTATTGATATAATTGACATGCAGTAAACTGCACATACTTAAAATGTACAGTTTGGTAAATTTTGGTATATGTGTACACCTGTGAGACTACCACCACAATCAAAATTATATACATCATCTCTAAAAATGTCCTTGTGCCCCTTTGCAATTCCCGCTTCCCTTCCCACTTCTCTTCCCACCTCCACAGGCAACCACTGCTTTGCTTTCTGGCCTTGTAGTAGAGTTCACATTTCCTAGAGTTTTAGATCTAGGAAATCATAAAGCATGTACTTTTCTGGTCTGGCTTTTTAAGCTGCTTGTATATTTTGGGATTCATTCATTTCATTGCATGTATCAGTTGCTCATTCCTTTTAATTACTGCATTATATTCCATTACATGGATATACTAGGACTTATCCATTATTTGGATATCCAGCTTTTAGCTATTATAAAACTTGTTTGAATATTAGTGTGTAAGTCTTGTATGGACTTACGCTTTTATCTACCTTGATTATTCCCTAGGAGTGATTGAACTTTTCAAGGAAATTACCGAACTTTTTAAAAGTAGTTGTACCATTTTATATTCCTAGCGGCAGTGTATACCAGTTTGTCCACATCCTTGTCTACACTTGGTATAGTCAGTCTTTAATTTTAGCCATTCTAATAAGTGGGTGATGGTATTTCATTGTATTTTTAATATGCATTTGCCTTAAGAACAGTGGTGATGAGTATCTTTTCATGTGATTGTTTGCCATCGGTATGACTTTTCTGTGAAATATCCTTAAAGCCATTTCCCTAATTTTGAGAGTTCTTTATATATTCTACATGTAATTCTTACCAGATAATTTACATTGCACATATGTTCTCCCAGTCTATTTTCCTTCTTAGTAAGGATGTCTTTTGAGGACAGAAGTTGTTCATTTTAATGAAGTCCAGTTTGTCCATTTGTTCCTTTATGGATCATACTTTGTGTGATATCTAATTCAATGTGATCTTAATTCAAGGTCACAAAAGTTTTCTCCTATATTTTCTTCTAGAAGTTTTATGACCTTAGGCTTTACATTTAGGTCTGTGATCCATTTTGAGTTAGCTTTATCTCTGGTGTAAAGTATGGATTTTTTATTTTGGTTGCCCCAGCACCATTTGTTGAAAAGACTATCCTTTCTTCGCTGCCAGAGGTACATGGCCTTTGCAGCTTGTCTAATTCCAGTTGTCTGTGTGTATGTCTTTATTTCTGGAGTCTTTGTACTGTTCCGTTGATCTATCTTTATGCCCGTACTATACTCTTTATATAGCCATAGTTTTATAATATGTTGTGAGATCAGGCAGCGTTAGCTCTCCCAACTTTCTTCTTTTTCCAGTTGTTTTGACTTTTCTAGGCCCTTTGAATTTCTACATGATTTTTAGAACCAGCTTGGCAATTTCTACCAAAAACAAACCTGGGATTTTGACAGCAATTGCATTGAATCTATAGATCAATTTGGGAAGAATGGACATCTTAATAATGAGTCTTCTGACCGAAGGACAAGTAAATCTTTAACTTCTCTCATCCTTTTTTTTTTTCTTTTTTAGTTTAACATACAAGTCTCCCATTTTTTTGTTAGCTGTATCATGGTTTCGTATTTTTTTCCTATTGTAAATGATATTACGTTGCAGTTTGACTGTTCACTGCTAATATATTGAAATAAAATTGATTTTTACATATATATCTTCTGCTGCCTTACTAAACTTCTTCTTGGCAGGCGAGAATTCTGCCACTGAACCACCTATGCTAAACTTCTTGAACATGTAGGATACAGTTCTAATAACTGGTCTAATATCTTCGCTAATTCTGTCACCCTTGTTATTTAAGATTAAGTTCAGTTTTCTGAATGTTTCTCTGCTTTGCACACCTGGTAATCTTTGACTGGATGTCAGATATTATGAATTTTACCTTGTTGGGTGCTTGTTAATTATATATTCCTAACTGTGTTCTTTAAGCCTTGTTCTAGTACAGTTATTTGGAAGTAGCTCAGTCCTTTGCGGTCTTGATTTTATAATTAGGCAGATCTGGAGAAGTCTCTAGGGCTAATCCCTCTACTGAGGCAAGACCTTTATGGATATTTTCCCCAATGTCCCTGAATAAGGAGTTAATTTATTCTGGTTTGTGGGAACACACTTGGCCCCAGTTTTGGGTACTTGGTACTTTGGTACTCCTGTATGGGTTGGTTTACTACTGAATCCTTAAGGGGGAATCCTCTGCAGATCTCCAGGGTTCTCTGTGGTGCTTGGTTCTGTGAACTCCCAATTAATTTGGTTTCCTCAGACCTTCAGCTCTATCTCTTCAATTCAGGGAGTACTCCAGGTTCTGCCTTACCTTCCTGCCCCTGATCTAGAGCCTCTCTTCTGGCAGTAAGTTGGGGCAATTGGTGGACTCGCTTTGCTTTTCTCCGCCATAGATCAGGAATATCTGCGTTGTGTTAACTGCTATCCAGTGTCTTGAAAAAGCTGTTTCATATACTCTTTTTGGCTGTTTCAGATGGGAAGGTAAAATTGGTTGCTTTTATTCCCTCTTGAACAGAAGTAGAAGTCTTTCCTATTTTTTCTATTCTCCTTTCAGCTCTGTTCTCCTTTCTCTGTAAACTTTGTCCAAGGGCTGGCTGCCCTTGTGGTTATAAGGTACCTCCAGCAATCAACATTTAGCCAACTTTCTTTTTATTTTATTTTTATAGTTAAGTAATCTCTACATCCATCGTGGAGCCTGAACTGACCCCAAGACTGAGTTTCATGCTCTTCCAACTGAGCCAGCCAGGTGCCCCTAGCCAATTTTGTTTAAAGTCAGGATTTTCTTTGCCTTTATGCTATGATGTTCATCATTTAATACCACTGTTTTCGTCCTATGACTGGGTATTTGGTGAAAACACAATTATTTGAAAAGTTTGCATACACTTTATGAATAGACTTTAATTTGAAGATGCAAGTCTAAGCCCCAGGTCTTCCCCTGAATGATTGTGTGATCTTAGACACAGAACTTAAATTCTTAAGACCACAATTTCCTCATCTGTAAGACTAATACAAAAACAAAAGAACTACCATTTAGTTTTGAATTGCATGTTTACATATGTATAGTTCCTAATTGTATTTTTTTAACAATTTATTGAGAATACTTTAAATTCCGTACAACTTATAAAAATCAGGAAATGCATACAAGAAATGGTAGAATCTATTTCCTTACCCTGTCACCTTTTGGGTTTTAACATTGGTCTAAGATAATATAGTTCACTGGCTACTGACAAAGTAATTTAATTATAAAGCCATGAATACTAGGTTTCTAGAAATTTTTTTAATGTCTTAAGCCTATTTGAGCTTCACAACTTTTCCATTAAAAGCAAGATGTTTTCTTGAAAAAAGATATTTAAATTTCACTTACATATAGCAGAACACTAAAGCTTTATTTCCATGATGCAAAACTTAAGTATTTATTGTGTACTTCCTGTATATCAAGGACTTCCTGTGCTAGGTCACGGGGTTGAAGAGAGAGGTCAAGAAAAGTGAGAAGCTATCCACCCTTGAACTCGAGTGGGAGGCAGATGGGTGGATGCGCGGGAGGGAAGAGAGGAAGAGTTTGCTGTATATCTAGAGATCCTGGGAGTCTTATGAATGGAAGGTGGGGAGTGAATCTTCTGGTAGGTCTCAAAGTGAGTTGGAGAAGCAAGGAAAGGGAATGCACAAACGTGAGATTATGGAGGTGCCTGATGTTGAGGGAGTATTGCCGTAACACGGGACTAAAGCAGGGAAAAGGGAATGCTTAGAAATTGAGGCTAGAAAAGTAGTTTGGATTCAGGCTGTTGAAGGTCCTTTGTAATAGGCCATGTCAGGAGATACGGTATTGGTTAAGTCCAAGACTGGTACAAGGGAATTTTCTTCCAGGTCCCTTTGATCATAGTGTGAAATGGAATGGATTGGAAGGATTAACTAGAGACAAGGACCCCACACTACGGAGGACATGTCATTGCTAGGTGAGAGAAGGGAGTGTAGCCTAGGAATCTGGAGATGAAGATTTGCATATATTAAAGAGATACTTTAGGGACGCCTGGGTGGCTCAGTCAGTTTATGTGTCTGCCTTCTGCTCAGGTCATGATCTCAAGGTCCTGGGATCATGTCCCACATCGGGCTCCTTGCTCAGTGGGGAACCTGCTTATCCCTCTGCCTGCCTCTCCCCACGCTTGTGTGCTTACTCTGGTTCTGTTTCTCTGCGACAAATAGTCTTTTAAAATTAAAAAAATAAAATAAAAGATACTTTAAAGAGGGAGTAAAAGGACCCGGCACATGAGCGGTTAGGTTATGTCTCTCATACCCATTCCTGGCAAAGATGATCAGATGAATAAGACTCCCTGGCAGGATGGTTCCTTGGGGAACTGTTGGTTTGGATATTCTGTTCTGCAACCCTTTAATTTAAGGCGCCCTCTACTCATTCAGTAGAAATACCAGGTAAGACAGAAGAAAGCTGGAGCAACATCTGAGCTGTGTGTATGGTGGGGCAGCCACAGGCCTAAAGATGGTGCTTAAAACCCAAGTGGAGAGCCAGCTAGCCCTGGGAGAAGAAACCTTGGCAGCACCTCAGAACCCTGGTGAATCCGCGGGATGCTGAGAGGAAGCCGTGTAGGGGGTAGTAGCGCTGTCCTATGCAGGAAGGAGGAGAGTGCACTTTCCAGAGCTGTGGAAGGATGGGAACTGAAGTGAAGCCTCTGGATTGCTGGTTGGGGAGGGACTGGAGGCTTTGGCAGCAGCCTATCTGGAACATATTAAGAATTTGGGAGAAAAGCAAAAGTTGGTTTCTGGCCAAAATAAATGGCACAATGCCCATGGATGTTTTCAGAGCTCATAGGGTCCTTAAAATCTTGTTTATAATTTTAGAAAGAAACAGAATTGAACTATTTTAGTTGAACTGGATAGTATTTGAATTTGGGTATCCCGCAAGGAATAACATCCATGGCTGTTAAGTTGTCTCTGTAGCACGTTGAAAATGATTGTAATGGATTGAGTATATTAGAATGGCGACCCTGAGTCTCCACTTGAAGATTGGGTTTCTCAGACATGGTTTAGGACATTGGGGAAACATGATTAAACCTCAGTCTTGTAGCCCAAAGAGCTCATTTTGGATACAGCTTGCTAGGTATTCAGAAACCTTGGTTATCTGGATTGGTATATCCTTGGAGAGTTTATATGGCTACAATTCTGCTGTTGGAAACTGGAGCGCTTTCTGTATGCTTAGGATTTCTGTGTCTGTCATGGTCAGACCATTTGGGATTTGGTAAACTTATTTCCAGAACAAAATTACAAAAGGACCCCAAACCAGATGTTCCTCATTACACAAATGTTCACACACATCCACTGGTCTTGTCTCCCTTCCCCTGAGGTCCTTTTTTTAGTCCTTTCGATTTGGTTAATGCTTTTTTTTTTTTTTTCCCTGGATGCTGATGTAGCAGAGTTAAAACTGTTAGGCAAGAGACTCCGTGACCCTTTTCCTGGAAGCTAGTAAGATTCTGGGCTGTGACTCCGCCCTGTTTGGATTACCTGTGGGGGTCAATGGGCTGGGGTGCACAGGGCTTCACATATTTTAATGCTCCAGAGAGATGGTCAGGATCTTGGAAGTACCTGTAAAAGCTGGCTGGCACTTGTCTGAAGTGTTTTCGAGAGTTAAGGGTTGCACCAGTGACCTGCAACCCTAGGAAGTTAACATTTTTTAATTAAAAAAAAAAAAAAGATTTGGGGGTGCCTGGGTGGCTCAATGGGTTAAGCCTCTGCCTTCGGCTCAGGTCATCGTCTCAGGATCCTGGGATAGAGCCCCACATGGGGGGGGGGGGTGTCTCTGCTCAGCGGGGAGCCTGCTTCCATCTCTCCGCCTACTTGTGATCTCTCACTCTCTGTCAAATAAAAACTGTTTTTTAAGATTTTATTATTTGAAAGGATATGCTCTGAGCACTTTAAACCACAGACAAACCTGAAGAGGTTATTTAGGAGTATGTCCTTCATTTCCTTCTGGAAATGTTGACCTATTTACACAAGTTGGGTACATGGAAGGTACCTTCTTATCCAGCATGCTTTCAGCAGCCCTGCTTGTGCTTAAGCATGGTAGTCCTCTCCTCTTGGCCCCCCCAAGGCTGCCACTGCTGTACTGAATTGTATCTAGGGTCCTGATCCTGGGGCTTTAGTACTCAGAGGACTAGGAAGTAAACAAAAGGCTTCTAAGGACAGAGTTTATGTACTTTTCTCCTAAAAGCGTCTCAAGCCCTTACCCTGAGAGCACTCACTTAATTCTGAAAGCTTGGCATCTGGCTTCTCAGCTCAGGATGAATTATAATAAACAGTTCAATTGAGGCAGAAGAGAGAAAGACCAATTCAGAGAGCAGTTGTGAAAACCACATCTAGATGTGGCAGCCCATTGTACTTTTAAGAACCTTGCTCTGCTGTGATTCTAGTTAAATAAAATTGCTGATGAAGTCTTGAAACCTTAATAAAAAACAAATGTGTGTTTAGGAC